>JASTWP010000551.1:0-135387 GCA_030770255.1 Temnothorax ravouxi
TACAGATAATGCATGGTTGAACTGTTTAAATTTTAGTTTTGTTGCAGCGGAATTCTTTGTTTCTAATTAAACTCTAATAACATCAGCAGCAGTCTGTAAGAAATATATATTTATTAAAATATAATATATAAGAAACCAATACACAATATACATAAATATAGAAAAATAATTTTATATTTATATATATAAGTCACGTCTTCTGTCTGTATGTACGCGAACTACTCATTCGTTAGTGGACCGAATTTTTACCAAAAGTATATGAAACAGGGGTAGAATTTCCCGGTAATAAAAATGTCGTGGTTAATTTTTAATTATCGATCTTTTTGGAAACCGGTTACGAAATTTTTCCAATTTTTCGGGAATTAATTGACCGAATTGCAAAGAATTGTATATGAAGTAGGGGTAGAATTTCCCGGGGATTGCCATAAAGTGTATAATTTTTCGTTACCAATGTTTTTGGAAATCGGTTCCAAAAATTTTCCAATTTTTCTGGAAATAATGGACCAAATCTCAAAGAATTGTATATACTGCTAATTTTTTTGAAACCGCGAGTTTAATTTTTTATTAATGTACTGATCTTTTTGAAACGTTTCCGATTTTTGTTTCAAAAAAATATATATAGATACGTGATTTTTTAAAAAATGTATCTACATTAGAAGACGGTCAGGATGATCTCTATTGCTAAGAGCAGCATTAAATTATGAAATGAAGAAAGCTGCAAATACAAAAAAAAATAAATCCTTATTTTATAATTTTTGGGAATTAAATCGTTCATAAGTCGATTAGTTTAAATGAAATATGTTGTATGTAGGATTTGTTACCGATTTTCTGGAAACCGGTTTTTCTAATTTTTTGGGAAATAATTGACCAAATTTTAAAGAGTTATATATGAAACAGAGGTAGAATTTTCCGGGGAGTGCTATAAAGTGTATAACTTTTTGTTACCGATTTTTTTGGAAGCCGGTATCAGAAATTTTTCAAAATTTTTCGGGAAATAACCAGTCACTTCAATTCGTGACTATCGCGAGCGATTAAGACCGGTTTTGGAAACCGGTTACAAAATTTTTTCAATTTCTCGGAAATCAACAAGTAGTTCGTGGTCAGACAGACAGACATACAGATGTCAGGTACTTATGTATTAGAAAGAACTAAAGAATGTAATAGAATTAGAAAAATTGCTAATAGTAAAGTGGTTTACGATTTCTGTTAAAAAAAAATATATACGTGATTGCTCCAATTTCCACAAACTTTGAGATAACAAGCTGAATTTTTTTATGGATAATTTTTTTTAATGGATAATTTTTATGGATAATTTTTTGTTACCGATTTTTAGAAACCCGTTCGAAAATTATTAAAATTTTGAGAAATAATAAGTATTAAATGACCAATTTTTTTTAAACCAATGCCAAAATTTTTTAAATTTTTGGAGGATAAGTTTAATTTTTTATTAATGGATCGATTTTTTTGAAACCGGTGCCAAAATTTTTCTAACTTTTTGTTAAAGATTTTGATAAAATTGGTACCAAAAGATTACTAATTTTATGGAGATGGCTACTATATGGGATTGAAAATTGGGTTTTATGGGGTTCTATTGGTGCTCCTAATTAATGAGTGAGTTTGGGGAGAGGGGAATAGATTTTGAGCCTGCGCGAAACGCGGGCGAAAAATCTAGTAACAAATAATAACATGAACGTGTTTAATCATACTTTCCTTGCGCTATTGCAATTGAAGGTTTGAAAACTTTCTTCCCACGAGATTCTCACTGTCCCTATCTAATATCTATTAGCAAAACCACTGCCAAGGAAACAGGCTTGGAAAAATTAGCGGAGAAAGAAGACCCTGTTGAGCTTGACCCTAGTCTGGCACTGTAAGAAGACATGAGAGGTGTAGCATAAGTGGGAGATGGCAACATCGCCGGTGAAATACCATTTACAATTAGCCCAGTAAAATGACTCGAAATTTATTGATTTGGAGGAAATAATACGGACTGGGCTGAAACTTTGTAAACAGGTTTGTTTTAGGGTACTATTTAACATATTAAAAGTCCCTATGTGTAGACACTACATTGCGGGCAAGGGAGGGTCCAAAAGATCCAAAAAACCAATTTTTCGCAAATAACTCGGAAAATATCAACTTTACGGAAATTTATGTAGATATAAAAATTGTAGCTTATAAAATTCCGCACAATTTCGGTAGTTTTGCCTCGATTCGAGAGTCCATTTTCGAAATATTAGCGAAAAATGCGCGACGCGCATATGTACACATTTTCGTTGCGTCGCAAAACTACTGCTGTTTAAAAAAATTCTATCTCTGCTCCATTTGGTCGTACAGACTTGAATAAAAAATGAATTTGTGCGAAATTTTGTAAGCTACAATTTTTTATATCTACATAAATTTCCGTAAAGTTGATATTTTTCGAGTTATTTGCGAAAAATTGATTTTTTGGACCTTGGACCTTTTGGACCCTCCCCTGCCAGCAACGTAGCGTCTACACATGGGGACTTTTAATATGTTAAATAGTACCCTAAAACAAGCCTGTTTACAAAGCTTTAGCCCAGCTATTATTTCCTCCAAATTTTGTTATCATTTTACTGTGCTAACTACTTTTATCGTTTCTTTACCTACTCGCGAGCTTACTCGGTTAAGCGGAGCGCGTGTCCCAAGGGCTTTGTGCCCCGGCGGTCACGGTGTTCTAGAGCCAAGCGTGTCAGAGTGGCGTGAGACCTCGCAGCCAATCGCCGTTAATACTTCCGCGTGATCCGATTTGAGGACACTGCCAGGCGGGGAGTTTGACTGGGGCGATACACCTATGAGCGCTATCAATCTTTTAGGTGGTATAAAATGTGGCAATAAATGTAAGATTTTTACTGCATGCTTTGTTGTTTGCAAAATAAGACGTTATTATAAATTGTTCGAAAAATTATTTAAAAAAAATTATTTTGTTTTTTATTTTTATACCTTTAGTTTTATCTTCATTTTTTATTTCTTGTATCATTAAATGAACATTGCTATCTTTGCTGTTCACAGTTTGCAGTTCTTGTATAACTTCAAAAAATTTTTCATTCATTCTTATTTTATAGATTTTATGCCATTTTTCTAAAATGTTACCCCATGGCACTACATTGTCCTTCAACCACTCAACATATTTTTTTATTTGATCATCAAACTCTGAATTTTCTGTAAGTAGTGCATTATCATTTATATAGAAAAAATAAATATAGTAATATGTAATTTTATTAAATTATGCATGGTTAAGTAAAGATTTATACCTGTCTGATCAGTATCACGCTTCTTTATAGTTTTTTTTTATTCTTTCAAGTAACTAGTTATTTTTATATGTTTTATTACGCCATATCAAAATTAATTTGCCTCTTGATATCACTGATTTATTATTCACAGAATTTTTTTTTTTGATTGGAGGGATATAACATTTTTCAGCTGTTTTAATAGGAAAAATTTCAACAATAACTTTAGATATATGCTCACATAATTTGTTTGTTAAACTATAAAAAATTAGAAAATTAAATAAATATAATTAAGAGTAAAGTAAAATATGTAAAATAAAATTAAATTTTTACCTTGCAGATATATTTTCAATGTAAGAGATAATAATATCGCACAAACTGGTTCTCAATTTTTCATCCAACTTATTTGTTGATTTGTATATCATGCAAATTTGTTGTCCTCTTTTGGTTTTAGAAAGTAATTTTTCAATATTAATCATTGTTTCTGTAATTAATATTTTTCTAATGGGCTTTGCATTTTTTTTATTAATTATATTGACGTGTAAATGCTCAGAATCAATTTCATTAATATTTTTAGTATCAAGTTTCTAAAAAATTACATAATTAAAATATGTATCTATTTAAAACAAATTATTATTGCATAATATAATTTTTTAATCAAAAATACTATTATTTTTACTTATTTCAAATAAAATTATTTTATACTTTATTTTTACTTTATAAAAACTATTATTTTTTACTTGTTTAAAATAATATTTTTTTTATCTAAGGAACATTAACATGATTTTCAAAATGATAAAAAAATTTTTATATATTAGAGTATATAATAGAGGAAAGACCCCTATTATGAGACAGGATCCTAATATGAGATGGCGGGTTTTTACACGGTGGGATCAATCCTGTCTTATAATAGGGGTCTTTCCTCTATATGTATAAAGAATAAAAAAATTATTCTTTTCTTTTGTGAAAGATGACAATCATTGTCGCTTTTAGATAAAATTATCTTATAATTCTCCTTCCAGTAGGTAAAAAATGTGCTTCTATCACCAATGAAAGGTATTAAATCTGTAATGTACTCCTGGGTTGCTGGAGTATGAAAGTTATTGTATAGTAATTAAAAAAGAGAAAATACTATATTAACGTTAAGGGAAGGTTTATACGAATTTATAAGACTGTACGTGCTGACTTTGATTTGAGAGGGAAGGGTGGAGGTGGAAGATTAGGTACAATATTGAGTATAAGTGGGTTTACGATTGTTGCAAATATGCTTCTCCATTACATTTGTCTTTTAAAAACTTTAAATAAAGTTTTTTAATTGCAATATTATGTATTTTGCACTTTATTAGCGATTTCCCGGGGTCTCTCATATTAGAAGCACATTTTTGCGATTTTGCCGAAAGCTCATTTTTCACATTTTTCTAATTGTCAGCAAAATTAATATTTAAATTAAATTTTACATTTTAGCATCTTAAAGCTTATTAAATTCCCTTAAAAATTCGACCTACTATATTTTTCAATTCTGCCCATAGACTTCCGGCAATCACACAAAATAGATATGGTATCTCAAAATCGGGTACTTTCCTCTACGCAACCCGTCGCGTCGCGTAAAAGAGTCACGGTGCGGTCTCGCTCCGCGTGTACTTGGCGCGAGACACTACCGTGTCTCTTGATATAATTATATATAATCTTTTTTTCCCGGGAACTTACAAAAAGTAAGATCCGTTTCTATATACAATACATATATTTTATCATAAATTATAAACTATATTTTTTATGATTATAGAAAACGGGTTAACTATAAGAACCAGGCACGGTAAATGATGCGCAAAAGTTTTTTATTTTTATTTTTATTTTACATATTTTCCAACCTTAACTGCGCGCTGACTAAATTTGTCAGACTTGAAACACAGCTCCGGTTGGAGTTGTTGCGACGTAAACGTGGCCTCACCGAAAGTCTCGCCGAGCGAGACAATTAATTGATAGACAAACATGAGCGCGTCGCGCTTTTGATCTTAATGCTCGAAACCGCCGAATTTCCGCGTGTTGTTTTCGAGTCGGATCATTCGCGGATTGGATATTATTCGACGATGCGAGTCAATCTACACAGTTCGCGCGTACACGACCATATCTCGATATATATGCAGCGATTCGCAGCGACAGCGCAGAACAATTTAGATTTTTGTTACAGTAAAATCGCGATCTTAGCAGCAATATCGAGACCGAGTTCTCGAGCATATAGTCTAAGAGCTGATGACATAGAAGGCGACATGCCTCGGTCCACGAAATATCTTACCTGGAAAAGGTTCGATTGCTGCCGGCAAAGCGAAAGCTCGATCGTCAGAAGGCGCGCTGAGGGCTAAGTGGGTGGGCCGCCCGCCCGAACGTGTAAATTTTTCGACCAAAAAAACTGTCGATCGGCACGGCTAAAAATTTACATAGGTATCGAAGAGTATGAGAAAAAGTAAGGAAAAAATATTATGTCTGAGATATTTAGACGTGACATCAAATTTATATAAATAATTTTTGTAATAAAAATTTAATTTAAGTACAGTTTCTATAATTTACTAACCATTTTCTGGTTAACTGCAGTGTATATTTTCAACAAAGCAAGTAATAACAAATTTTGTAATTCATGTTGCGAAATACAGCCAAAATATTAATTAAACCAAAATTTGATTTTGTCAGGAGCTCCGTCTATTAGTATTAACCGTCCTGAGAAATCATTAGCTTCTAATAATCTTGCTAATTCGATGGCGATAAGGGATCCAAATGAATAACCCACTATTAAAAATTCCCTTTGATTTTTCATTTTCTTCAATATATGCTAAGAAAATAAATATTAATGTATTATATGTAAGCTGGTATGTAGTAATATGAAAGATTTGTAATTGTTATAGATATTATTACTTAAATATATAAATTATTTTAAAATAGTCAAAATAATTATTTTAAGTAAATTTAATCTTCTTACAGGCAGCAAATAAGCGGCTGACTTTGTCACTGAATGATTTTCGTCAGGAATATTAAGTACACCATGTTGTACACACGTTGCCGAAGATTTAATTCCTGATGCTATAGATTTATATACGCTTGAACATCCTTCGATTCCTGGTAAGAGAAATATATCGCCTCGATCAACCTTCTTCTTTGTAACAAGTTCTACAAGAATATCTGGCAGAAAGTCTGAATCCTTCATTCTTCGAATCAGCATGTCGAAAACCTTCCAAATTACTTGCATCAATTTCATTTGTATCTTGTATCTTTCCTTGTTCGGCTGTAATTGTCATTTGTCTAAGTTTAGCAAAATTTAGAGTTCTAATGTCTCGCGCTGTCAAGAAAATATCGAACTCTCTTTCTAACGTTTGCTTAATTTCTACCACCATCATCGAAACCATACCCATTTCGGCCAGTGACACATTTGGTGGCACTGCGTTTATGTTCTTGAATCCTATTTTAAAATAAAATAAGAATTATATAATTAAATAAATTTTATTTCACTATATTTAATTTTTTAAAGTTGCATAGCAACACAAATTTTAATCTTAAAAATCAAATTGTTACATTTTTAATAGTTTCATCATAGTCTAAAGCTTTGTTTTCGTAAAAAAATTTTTTTAGTTTTTGATGCTAATGTGTTTAGAATGTTCTAAAACGTCGAAAAATCGCATTTTTTACATATATCGCAAGCGCGCGCGCGCGTGTGTGTGTGTGTGTTGTAACTTTCGCAAATTCTGAGATATCGGCGGGTTCCAATTTTTTTTTAAATTTAGAGTATTATTAAAAAAAAGTTAGTACTTAATTGGGCGAAGATCGGTGAAAGGGTTTATTTTTTATAAATTTTTTGAGAAATGTCTGTGACAACTTCCGCAAATTTCGAGATATCAGGCTATTTGTAATTCAGTTATATTCTTCAGTTTTTTTAAAATCTTATTTCATGTTTAATTCTTTTAGATTTGGTTGATTAGTTCCAGCTTTATACGCGATCAAAGAACCATAATTTTTAGAGAAATGTCTGTGGTAGCTTTAACTTCCGCAAATTCTGAAAAATTGGACCATTTATAATTCTGTTATATTCTTTAGTCTTTTCTACCCCTATGTCATATATAATTCTTTAAGATTTAATTGATTAGAAGAAACTGGACTCGTCAAACTTTCGTGAAAGTTATGTAAAAATAAAAAGTATGCAAATTAGGAATTTGCACATTAGTGTTCTCTCACTATTTTTAAGTATGCAAATTAAGAATTTGCACACATTGTTTCATCAACATTTTATTTCGCTCATAAACTTTATTTCTCTATGAAAAAGCCAAATTAATAAATACTAATAATAATATGCATCAAACAAAATACAAGCTTCCTCATAGAGGAAGCTTTATAAGCGAAATAAAATGTTGATAAAACAATGTGCAAATTCTTAATTTGCACACTTAAAAATGTTAAGAAAGCAATTTGCAAATTCCTAATTTTCACACACACACACACACACACACACACACACACATTTTTATTTTTAGTACTAATTGCGATCTAAAAATTATAATTAGAACCCATGTTTGCTTACAAAAAATTTCATACTGGCAGTGATTAATCACTACTAATTAATCATTTCCGTATTAAATTTCTGAAAGGGTTGTACAATAAGTTAAAGGAGAAAAACGCGTAGGGGCCTTCTAAGAGTTAAAGGGGTAAATCTACTGCAATTTTAACATTGTGAGAGATAATTTCACGAAATATTATAAGTATTCTTGTAAATTTAATTCTTTAATTGATAGGAGCCCCCCGTAGCCCTCGGCAGGGGAACAGGCGGATAAGTGGTAGGAGAGTAAAAGAGATAAAGGGAGAGATTTGAGATGTAAGGAAGGTGTTGGATGAAGGGAGTAGATAGGAGAGTGCGAAAGGAAGACGGGAAATTGGAGATGAAGCGGAAGGTGGTCTGGAGGAGACGGGAAACGTTGGTGAAGAGCCACGTGGAAAGTGAGGTTAGGAATGAGAAGGGCGGGATTGAAGGAACGGAAGTAGCAGCTCAGGTTACATGACGAGGGAGCTGAGCGAGTTGTGGCAGCATGGAGAATTGATCGGGCGATCTATCGATCTGACACGAGACAGAGGGATTGTCGATGATAGCGCAGCAGATGCGGAACAGAGCACCGAGTCGTCTCGACACGGGTCGAACAATCGAGGGGGCCGGCCACATAGACAGGTGATAGAAAGAGAAGGAGAGGAAGCGACGGAGAAGTAGAACGAAGTAAGACACAAAAGACTTTAATTTATTAACAATTTACTGCTTTAAATGTTGTGATTTGGTAAAGCAGCGACTTTCTCGCAAAATAAAGTATTCACTGCATTAACAAAAAACTTTAATTTATCAAAAATTTACTGCTTTAAATGTTGTGTTTGGTAAAGTAGCGACTTTCTCGCGAAATAAAGTATTCTCTGCTTTAAAAAAAACGTAATATTAGTCGTTTATGTCTTGTAATACTCAAAATAACTGCTATATATTTTCCAAATTTTTTTTGTTTATAATTTTTTAATAAGCAGCGACCGCCGACTAAAACCTTTTGAAGGTCACTCAGGAGGGTGACTTTGACAACATATGTCAAGATCAAAGTAATCCGAGCTGTGCTAGTTATTGTAAACATTTACCGTTTTCTTTTATTTAGTAATTATTGATAGAAACAATCATCATTTTATCCGTTTAAGCACATTCCCATTATTCTGCGTTCATGTATATCAAACCCGACAAATTCCAAGTCAAGAAGACTATCTAAATAACTGCACCTGCGTTCAAATAGTCTGACCGAGTTGGTGGTAAGTTTACCAGTAGCCAACATAATATCTAAGAAGTTGAGAGGCGCATAAATTACATTAACAAAGTTCTCACGCTTAATATAGGAAGGCAATCTCGTCTGTACTCAGCAGAGAGTACTCAAATCTCCTTGTACCTATTACAAAGAAACATAAATGATTACAATCTAATAATTGTTGGAAATGATATAAAGGCGGCACTCCTGTGCCATCCATAGTTACATAATTTTTGCCCTATCAAAGAATCGCTTCTACATTATGACACATTCTGTGGTTGTACGCGCCCTGATTACTTATTTTGCAAAACGAAGATATTATTAAAAGGGATATATACATTTATACAAAACGCTGCATTATATCTGCCCATTTGTTTATGTTATGGGCCCAGAAGCTTTGGTACTGCGCTGAAAGGGAAGTATACGTGCAAAACTTAACGTACACATACGAAAACTATCGTAAGAAAAAACATAATTTTTTCGCAGATTATAAGCCGTAATTTTTCCGTAAAAAGATGAGTCAAACGTCGGTTAAAATTTTGCCTCTTTAAAAGGAAAATTACGTGTATGGAAAATTACGTAACATGATACGTGGAAAATTCACATGAAAGCATTGCTTATAAAGAACGATGCTTGGGGATACGTCAGCGGAACGAAGAGAAAACCTGTCGCGACAGCCACGAATGCAGCTGACGTTGCAGCCTGGGAAGTGGCCGACGAGAAGGCCACATGGCCGACATCATACTCGCAATAACCCGCGGAAAAGAGTTATATATGTTTTAAATATGGTTTATATTAGTCATTTATATGAACGAAATTAAACTCAAATAAAAACCAAATATTGAATATAAAAGTAATTAAATTTAAATATGTTCCAAATATGGATCGAAATTAAATTTAAATAAGATATTGCTATTGGATTGAACTTGTCCAAGCGCATATATGGGATCATATTAATACTTAATATGCATCTAATCAACCTGAGTTCAAATTTTATTTATACTTGAAACAAATAAGATTTTAATTAAGACCCAAATTAAATTTTTATTTAATTGAAAGTGTTCCCATTGACCCATCATATATATTTTCATATTTAATCAAAAATTGTGATTCATAAGATTTTAATAAACCTGCGATTTAAGTGAGTCTTGCGTTGTAGTCTGTTAGATTATAGGTTCATTATTGAATCTATTTTTGTTATTATTAACCACAAATCTGCATGTTTAATTTCTAATTCGTGATTTTCGTCATCTATCTATCTTGTCGGTGTGTCGGCTTTGTTTCGTTAAACTGGCTTACAACAAATAAGCGTCTACGATTTTCTTTCGTTCGCTAGTGTGATAAAACAAAGGATTTGTGCAGCTGCAGCAGAATTTAATTTTGTCTTTTCAATATTTCATTCTGTTTATGTGATTTCTGATCGCAAATAATGTCTGAGGAGCAGTGGTTTGTCATTGAAGAAGAATTGGAAAAGTCATTCTCAACAATATCCCATATCGACGTCATCCCATATACGATGAAATGACAGTTAAAGTATAGCCAACGAAGTATTTCCCAGTGAAAACAGCCCAGTCAAAATGACGTCAATATAAAACGCGACAAGAATTGCCCACCCCGGACGAGTTAAAAGTAAAATTACTTGATAAATTCCAAGCCAGAAAGCGAAACAAGTCCGGGTCCCGACCCCCCTGGCGGGCCGAGGAGAGCGCTCGTGGCAAGAATTCCTTAGAAAACCCACCCAAGCCCCTTCGGTTCACCACGCCCGGCTATCGTCCGGCAGGGGAGCGGGCGGCCGGGGAGTCGAAGGCTCTCAGACCGCCGCGCCCCCTCTGCCCCCCCCTCGGAAGCCAGAATCTCCTCGGAGATCGCGGCCTCCGCGGGGAGCGCGGTCCTCACTTTTTAGGTGCGCGCCTCCCCTTCTCCTTGCTTGGCGGTACCGTGGGCACCCAATCCCTCCAGCCGGTGCCCAACCTGCAACCTTTTATAGGGCCTCTTAGGGGGCACGTGCCTCCAAACACACATTCCCCAGACACACAGTCCGGGGGGGTACTACGCGTTAAAGTTGGGTAAGGAGGAGCCGCCTCTGCGCGGCCAACGCCAGTCGCTCGCTTCGGCGTGACGGTTCTGGCACCATTGGCCACTCCTGCGGCCCCTTCTCCCCAACATTTCCCTCCTCCTCGCTATCCTGAGAGAGCAAGGGGGAGGGCGGAGCAACCTCCCCCTTTCTGACCTTCTCGTCCGCCTCCTTCTGCGACATTACAGTGCCGCAGAAGAAGACGAACGCTCTCCATTTGGCCTCTTCCTCCCTTGGCTTCACCGCCGCGGCGATGATAACCGGGAGGGAGAGGTCCTGCCCCACACTCTCTTGGAGAGTACGGCGCTGTTCGTCCCAAGCTGGGCAGAACTCCAGCGTATGCTGCGCCGTATCCGCCCCAAAATCAAAAGCTGTAAATTAGTTTTTTGTTTTTAACAAGAAAAGTAGAGACACGTATATAGCAATAAAATTGAATGAATTCCCAACACGATAAAGATAAATTTAATAATTTTTAATTTAATAGTTTAACTATTAATTTAATAGTTTAACTATTAATTTAATAGTTTTCGTTTTTTTTTAAGAAATAACGATGTTTAAAAAAATTAATATAAAGTAATATGTAACAAAAGTTTCTCTTGGTGTAAATTTTCAAAAGGAGGAAAGCAAGTTTGAAAGAATAATATGATAAATCAACATTCTCTGAATACATATTAGAAACCATTCAATTTTTTCCCTACGCGTTTTGGAAAATATGACGGCTCCGTATAATCGTTAATTACCGCAAGACATATGCTAACGAACCGTGTCGTAAGCAAATTCCTCGAAACGTTCGCTACAAGAGAAAACGAAAACAATTTTGGGACAAGAACGGAAGCGTTCGTTTGATCGTCATCGTCGTCATCGTCTTCGTTTCTAAGCCGAAAAGATGTACGTACTCTACTAAGATAAATCATAATTATTCTTGATATCAGCATTCGCGGCATTCTAAAGTCCCGATGGATAAAAACTATATATACTTGTAGCATCCGAGTTTTTTACTTATTGTTAGTCGGGCAACGTGAACACAATCAGTTTCACGTTTGCCCGTTTCTGTGAAAAAAAACGCGACAATCACCTTTTTCCTTTCTTTTCAAGTACTATGTATACTTGTAAACTATAAATGTATAAAAACGATTACTCGCCGCGATGGAAAGAAAGTAACACAATACAATTTCTTTATTCGAAATCAGAACTGTTTTTATCTGTTTGGATTTCTAAGCACAAAAAAAGACATTTCTTTTGCTTATGTATTATTCGACAAATCAATGATACCCTTCATGGAGTGCGCAGTAACGGCTGTCGCATACTGACAATGGAAACGAAGACGAGGGGAAAAACGGATAACGGATAAAAGATTGAAAAGGGAAATGAAAGCACCGCGAGCTTCCTCTTTTCGACGGTCCTCCGACTTTATTCGCGAGGCAACGATACTTTTTACGCAAATATCCACTTTCTGTATACAATCATAATTAACTAATCATCCGTCGACGAAACATATCGCTCGCGTTAAAACAGCCGCTTCGGCGTAAACTGCACGTTATGCGCGTTCTGCCGACGCGTATCTCAATCACTATGACAAGCAATATATATAAAAAAAAATATTCTTTTTGAAACAGAAATTGAAATAAAAAAAGACATCTTTTGCGAGGTTGCTGTGCTTAAAAAATACATATGATATAAAGGCACAAAATAAAAAAAGTATGCAGAATTATTCTTATTGTTAGTACAAAGTAATCGGAGCATGATCCTAGAGACGTCCGTGATATTGTCATCGTGGACGGGGCCTAAAGCCCACAGAAAAAAATAATAAAAATAATATGTATGTGCGTATGCATATGTATGTGCGATTGCGTATGCGCGTGTGCGTGTGTATGTATATCTATGTTCAATTGCATTACTGATTTTATGTAATATTATTTACTTTCGACAGTAACAATAAAAAAAAATAATATATCATAATATATTTCATTTATATATGTATTTTTGTTTATATTTCCCAACATTTTATCAACGAAATAATAAATAGAGTTTTTTGTCCTAAATAACATTACCGTTTTTCTTTCTTCAAATATACCTTAGAATCTTAACACCACACTTTCAAAAAATCCTGATTTTACCATACTAAGTGTACGCTACCCAGTGTACTAAGAGAGAGAGGGACAGGGATGGAGAGAGGGAGAGAGAGAGAGAGAGAAAAAAGAATAAATGGGTGCATGCAAATTACATACATAGGAGAGAAAGGAATAATATGAGAGATATCTTTCTTTGTCTAACGAGGCATCTACTTTGTACGACATATATCTGTCAAAGTTCGTTCTTTGAAACGGCTTTATAGATCGCAAAATTCTTTTACAGGTGTATAGTATAGGTACTAATGAAGAGTTGTTCTTTCCATGTGCTCCCTAAGTTACATAACAGTTACAAACTGATGGTTTACTGGGATTATGTTATAATAATTAAGATTTTTATTCAGTTTGTTATCTATACTGTTCATCAGCTGCCGTTACCCTCTACTCTGATGCTAAGACTGAGGTATATTTTTCTATATAAAGACAGAATAAAATTAGTTATATAAATCAATACTATAAATTTAATATTTATTGCATTTGTTATAAAAGTTGTTATTTTACCCCATCAAGAATGGATAGATCCTTTAAAAGAGTTTTACATCATTCATTTACATTACAAAAGAAAAAAATTATTATAAGTGCAAGAGATGCAGTAAATTGCCAAGTCTAATAGTACCCGCGTGAATACATACTCTGTATACTAATTTACATTCTCAATTATGCTACGGTACTGATATTATTTGTCATCAGACAATTATAAACATACACATAATAATTAGGTACATATTATATATATACGCACATGTGTGCATAAGAATATATGTAATTTATAAAAAGCGGGTGCTTATTATTAGCCTTGATACGTTACTGCCTTCTGCTACGGACGGCCAGAAAGCATTTTCAGGTTCAGGCCGTATTGCTAAAGAATCCATAGACGCGCGGCAACGCCGCGCGGCGTTGCCGCGTCTATAGCATATGTCTCTCTACCACCGTGCGTCTGTGTGAGCAATTCAGTGGTGTGTGTACGTGTACGGAGTTTTGCGTTGTCACCACCAGTGGCACCACCTTACGTGGTGGCATTTGCTTTAGTTGACATTACCGACGTCGAGGAAGTTCGGCCTTAGCTTTAGCATCCCCTTAAAGCAATGTGAAAGAATCGAACCATTTAAACATATGTTAAAAGAATATTATTGTACCTTATGTAGAAAAATTGATGTAAAAACATTTTATGTAAAAAATAGCTAAGAGAAGGCTAATAAAGCTCAATCAATCTCTTTCTCTCTCTTCCTTCCTCTTTCCCTTTTTTCCTCCTCCTCCACCTTCTCTGGTTTGTCTTGCCAGCATCATCAGAAATTATTACGCATGTATGCATATTAATGTTTACTTATACATTGCATAATTTTAATAATATTGTATGTAGTCATTTTTTAAAAACCTTTTGAGGGACAAAATTACTAAATTGGTATGTTAGTGTTGGTTTGACTAAAATTGAAACTATATAGAACGCAAAAAATCACTTTTTACGTAATTGAAATCTTGGAATTGACTGCACCGATTTTATTCGGACTAGTTAGACAGCTCGCAATCGACAGCTTATATCGATATTATGTCAGAAAAATGCCCTTAAATTATCAGAAAACTGGTTAAGTTTCAGAAATATTTTACTCAAAAACTTGACAAAAAGTTCCAGACAAACTTGGTATACATAGCACCTTGATATTTATGCATTGGCGTAGTGAGTTATTCTTCCTGTTTACTTGACCTCGCTCGACAATTGACAATGATTTTACATATATATGCATCAGATATCAAAGTTTAGCGGATATTATTCATATTGTGAATGCGTAAATGCGTGAATACATTATGCAAAGTCGGGTTAGATTCCGATAACTTTTGCGCCTGTTGCCATTCTGACAATGATTTCTGCTAGTTAACGCTGAACAAAAAATTATATTGGTCTTATAGGGCTAATCGCTCTGGTTTTCGAGATACAGTTGGTAAAACTTTAGATTAAGGGCGACCTCACTGGTTTCAATAACTTTGATATATGTTGTCGATATGAAACGAGGTGCCACATGGGTTTACAACTTTCCACGCGTGAAAAGCCTACGCATGTACTTTGAAGATACACTATACAGGATGTCCCATTTTAAAAAACGCACTTCGATAATTCTTCAATGAAACATTTTCAGAAAAAATATTTCAGACAAAAGTTGTATGGTTTTGAGGGCACATAAGAGCGTTGTCCATTAGTTTGACCTTGAATAGTTTGCTTGAAGGTCACGTGAAGGTCATCTTAAATTTTTTAAATAGAACCCTCCATATTGTAGTATATTCTTTGAAAGGGCATAAAATGAGGAAAATTTTGACGCAAGGTCGATACGTTGACCCGTTCAAAAGTTATTTAGGTACAAAAATTGGTTTTTCCGAACTTTGACCCTAAATAATTCCCGAATGGGTTAACGTATCGACCTCTGGTTTACGCCAAAATTTTTTCGTTTTTTTTGCCCTTTCACAAACAATATACTACAATATGAGAGGTTTCACTTAAAAATCTTTAGTGCCCCAAGAAGCACCAACTCAAAAATTTTAAATAAAACCCTCTGTATTGTATAGTATATAGTATATTGTTCGAAAAAGCATAAAGGAAGAAAATTCCTGGCGCAAACCAGATGTCTATACGTAAACCCGTTCGAGTGTTATTTAAAATCAAAGTTCGAAAAAGCCAATTTTTGAACCTAAATAACTTTTGAATGGGTCAACGTATCGACTTCTAACTTGCACCAAAATTTTTCTTATTTTATGCCCTTTTAAACAATATGGAAGGGTTCTATTTAAAAAATTAAAGATGAAAAAATCAACGTTATATCAACCTTTAATAACTATAATAAAATACATAATTATAATACATCGGACGTTCTGATAACACATAGTAATTTTTTGATATTCTCTTTCTGAATTCATTCTGTTACGACGTATTGGCAAACTCCTCAATAATTTCCACGATTGTGTGGTAAATATTATACGTATATCGTAACGGAAGCGTCAGCTATTCAAATATTTACAATTTTAATCGGCTTCATCATTATCATGTATGTATAAGTATGCATTATACATATAACACAGAAACAAATAAATAGAGGATCGGAGGATATGGTTTAGTTTCGACTTCACTCTTGAGTGTTTCAATTGCCACTGTGCTTCCACTTCGTATTGGTACGTATATGTAATATTAAATTGTATTTGATTATTTTTTTTATTTTACATTTATGTCTGTTTTCTTAAAAAATAAATAATGACATTTTGTTGGAATTTGTCAGTTCAATGTAAGTGCGTATTATGAATCGATCGATCTCGTATATGTATGAGTTCTGTAAAAAATCGAAATCTCAGGTATTCTGAATGATTTCGGAATAGCGACAATTTAAAAGAGTTTCAAGAAACTTTTTAACAAGGCGGATCTTGGTTCGAGCGATTATGGGCGGTGGAATAATAGTAATAAATTTTTTCTTATAACATTAAAGTAAGTGGTTGTTTAAACAATATGACAAGTATTAGTTCAAATTTATGGAGGATATTCGTTATATCGGAATCTATCGTTCTGCCTAAATTGAAGATAATTGTCTGTATTTTGTCGAGTAATTAATTCATTGAAGAAAACTCTTACCTGTTCTCTTATACATGGGCAATAGCAAAAATCTACGACACCTGAATGTAATTCGAAAGCCTATTAAAAATGACAAGATTTTAATGAGAATAGATGCATAATTCTTTTACATCATTTTTAAAGAAATTTAGAAGACTGATAGTTATCAAGAAATTGAAAAAAGAAAACAGCATATTAATATTTCAACGTATTTTTCTTTTAATATGTACAAACAACGATTTAAAAATAAAGAACAGCTAATTAAATGCTTCCACTATTTATTGCATAAAATTCGTTTTTTCACGCGTTGAAAAATTTTATTGATTTAGAGTTGGCAACATCCTCTGTCGAAAAATGCCCGCAGTGGACGGCAACCAAAACCTTTTTAAGTAATTCAAAATTTTTATGAAAAAAGAAGGTTTATTTATTGTATATATTAATCGTAATTACGATTTGCAAGATCTATATATAAACAATAATTTTAAAAACGATATTAGAATTCAAGAAAATTGTGTAACCCTTATCATAACATATGTAACAAAAAGAACCTCAATTTATGTCGAAAATTTAATTATCTTTCATTTATTCAAAATTTTCATGGCTTCGTTACTTCTAATATCAGAATTGAAAATGATCCATTTGCATATTATAAATCCAAAAACATTATTTTTTATGTAGAAATAAGTATGTGTAACATGTGCGTAAAATGAAAATTTCTGTGCTATGATCGCACTTACCTTATGGTTCTATATCCACTCCATACCCAATGAATTTTCATCTTTGCAGCACTTTTGCACAATGTACTATTATATAAAGCGTGGAAAGTGGCCATTATAATAAAATCATCTTAATCGGATTTTACTATTCCGCATTTCGCGAATTTAATTCTCATCGAGGCTATTTGCAGAAATGAAATAAAAACGTCTACATTGGCCGTGCGCAATAGGCCACTTTACGCATCTTTTAATATAAAAAAGGTGTGTAACACACATAACTATAAAAAAATTGTGTTGATTTTACCTTACAATTTTAACTTCAACAAAAAGATACGTTAATTAGGCATATAATTATAACAAATTTACATCTAATTACGATGTCTTTGGTTAATAACATTTAGTAACATACATATCGTGTGGTTACCGTTTAACACGATCCATATTACGTTAAATTACAAAAAGACGTCTACTGGACGTCTTCGGTACATCTTCAGTACGTCATGTGACGTACGGACAAGACGTCGTTTAGACGTCTAAAAGACGTCGGCGTGTTGCGTGGGTAGGGTGTAATGTGTTCGTCGCGTCGCAGATTGAAGATGAACCGAATCGTACAATTAATGAGTCTCTGCAGTTTAGTATTGAGCTCGTCAGTAACATCATTATATACAAGAGAACAGTAGTCCAACAGAGGCCAAATCAAAGCTGACACGAGTTTCACGCGGAGTTGAAATGTTAAGGAGTTTTGGTGAAATTTGAGTTTGTGCAGCGTGAAGTGTACCCTCTTAGAAATGTGAGCGACGTGACTGTCCCAAGATAAATCAGAGCTCATGATGACACCCAGATTCCGAGCCTGGGAAACAAACGGGATGGAGGTGCTATTAACAGAGATAAGAGGCAATTCGCTGAGGCTAATCTGGTCAACGTACCGCTTGCTGCCAATATTAGTACCTTGGATTTCTTAAGGTTAAGAGACAGTCCATTTGTGGTCGCATTCGGAGATAACCCCAACATCATACGCCACCAACTGTAAAGCAGCATTCAGTTGACCAAAGAGACACTTGCGGTAAATCTGGTTAGATCAAACGTGAGACGATTCCTGTAAAGCCTATAAATGTGATAATCGAGAATGTTGCCAGATCTGCGTGCGGCATTAAATAGACTGTTACGATGCCAAATTCGGCGCGAGAGATCGCCAGTGAGCCAAGGCGCAGACGGACGAGTCACACGAAAAGAATGAACAGGAACGTGTAAATTCAAGCTTGCGGTAACATCATTTGTAATAGAGCTCAGGATGTCGTCAATGTCAGACTCGCCCGGGCTAGTCAGACCAAAATCGCACGGAAAAGATGAAGAGAGCTTAGAGGTAAGAGTCTGCACAAACGTCCGCTCATCAAATCTCTTATAGCAGCGCCGAACTAAAGTGCGACTCGCGAAGGACGGAACCCTAAATGAATATGTTAGCTTGATGAGATCATGACCGTTGATAAAAGGAGCGTCAGACTTACGAAACGATAGTTTGCTCAAATTATCGACTATAAAAACGTCTAACCATGAGTCTGAAGAACTGGTGTGAAAAGTTGACCGCGATTCAACAATACTGAGCGACAATTGGGAAACCGTGTCCCTGAGGTGATTGGACTCATAAAATGAAGCAAGGAGGTTACAATTTAAATCACCTGCAATGATAATGTTTTTATAGCTATGAGCAAACGTAGTAAGGGCATCGACGTAATTGTTAAAATTTTTGCCCTTTGGCCTACGGTACATGGTGGTGAACAGTAGAGCTCACACGTGCCATAACGGATGTCCATTATGAGATATTCAGGCGCGTTCGAGAAGGCAGAAGCTGACGACGCCAAAACACGCGCCCGCAAGGACTCGCGTGGACGTAGCAAGCCACACCACTACCCTCCCTGCCCTCCCTGTCGACACGTAACAAATAGTAGCCAGGGATTCGCACCAGGTCGTCGGAAATATACGAGTGAAGCCAAGTGTCGGAAATAGAAATAATGTGAAAAAATTTAGATGATAAGAAGGCCTGAATAAACGAGAGAGAGAGAGAGAGAGAGAGAGAGAGAGAGAGAGAGAGAGAGAGAGAGAGAGAGAGAGAGAGAGATTAGATTAGATTAGATTAGATTAGATTAGGTTTATTTATGCCCAAGCAAGGCTAAAGGGCAAAAGAGTCATTATAGCTGTTACAATAACATCGCAATACAAACCTAAAGCAGTAAGTACTACAGCAATATCAATAATATAGCAGTTACAAGATATAGAGTAATATAGCTGTTACAATAACATCGCAATACAATACTAAAGCAGTAAATACTACAGCAATATCAATAATATAGCAGTTACAAGATGCAAAGATACAAAGCAGTAAATATTACAGCAATTTCAATAATATAGCAATTACAAGATGCAAGATATAATGTAATATAGACAAAGCGGAATAAAGCAGACAGAAACTAGTAAGATGTGCATGCTCTCTCTCATAAAGCAAACAACTAGCAATCTCAATAATATAAACTATAAGAATAACGCAACTTAAAACATACGTATGATTAGTGACTGTGAGTACCGTCAAATTGGTAATTAAGATAATATATAAATCCAGTAAGATAGCATAATCAAAAATAGCGTCGGCGTGCGGTATAATAAAAATCAGAGAAGACAGGTCAAACAAGCCTTGCAAGGTCAGAGTTAGAGTTAACATAAATAACAGGTTTGCCTTCAGAATGCCTGACACGTATTCGACCGCAACGTAACCAAACATGCCTATAAGACCTTTCTCTGGCAACACGTTTTGTTAATTGCAACAATTCATAAGTGTCTTTAGAGAGAAGCTCATTTACAAGAACACTTTTATTCGAATTGTTACCGCACACATCACTTTGCTTCAGCAGTCTTCTAGCTCTTTTTTTTGCTATGATAATGTCGCGGACAGCACTCGAGGCCAGGGTAACTATGCAAGAGCGAGTGGATACAGTTGATACGGGTCCACTATGAACTACCTCTGGCGGAGAATTCTTAACTACAGTTCTTACGCCAAGAATATGACACGACAAATGCGGAACATCGAGAGCGTTGAACACATTATGAGCAAGCTCAGAAGGAGTAACAGATAAAGTCGCCGGCAGTCCCGATATAATGAGCTCATTGCCCTCACAAGTCTGCTGAGTAGATCGAGCAGCTTTTAAGTCTCGGAGCTCGCGCACTAAATTAGCGTTTTCTTGTTCTAACTTGGTAATGCGCTGACAATTTTGAGCTACGGTGTCAGCAATCTGAGTTAAACAATCAAGCTTATAAGAGCAACATACATGCCTCTTCAGCAACTTTACAACAGAGACTTTGAAAGAGGAGGCCGACTCATGCAAAAAGATATGATTGACGAAGAGCGAATCGAATTAAGTAAAAAACAGTACGAGGGAGATGATGAAGTAGAGGTTTATTCTAAATTGATCATGCATGGAATGACACTTTCCACATCAGAAGCAGATTGTTGCTTTCAGTCAAAAAATGGCGAAGTAGTCGTCCTCTAAAAAATTACTTGTCCCTTTCGTGGCACACGAATTTCTTTACATGGACACAGATTTAAGAACATTTGTGACTTCTTTACATTTCCTATCAATTCCACAGACATAGGCATCTGTAAGGTATCGCAACTTGAGGAAACAGAAAAAATCTGGCCTATTAATCAAGTTCTTCAGAAATGCATTCTCATTCCTGATGCCAATGATAGTTATCTGTGTATTCCGCTCGTTCATGCTGGGTCACAATAAAGTAAGGGTGAGACATTTCGCTAAACTACAGTAAAATTTCATCTGTAAAAACCCTTTACCTTTCCTCTTACTTAATGCGACGTGAAGATGGGATGCTTTTCTTAAGCATGGGCGATGTAAACTAGGCGTCAATGTTTTACACTTTCGCTTTAGAACTTTTTAGATGAAACAATTTCTAAACTTTCATTTTTTAATTTTTTCTTTTGAGCTTGACGTATATGCCACTCTGAATGTGCTCTTGTCAGCTGTACTATATATATGTTTTATACTAGTAAAAATAAATTTTTATTACTCGTGATCAAGACGAATATAAGTATTTCCTATTTATTTTATTTGCTTCTTTGTCTCATAACAGTTCTCGGTTGTTGTTTGGCCGGATGGTGGTACATGCGTGGTGGCAACTAAATGGCTAAATGAATCTAAAGAGACTGTCGTGTATCCTCCTAGAACCAAATGCTTTACGAGACTGGTAATGTCTCTTGTGGATGTGAAAGAAGACTGGGAAAAATGTAACGTTGACTTTTTGCACAGTTACAGTAAGTAGCCTAAAGTCTGTATCAGAGTATGGTTTAAGATTGAAATTAGATTGAAATTTGACGAATCATAATAAAGAAAACTCAATACGAAAGAATCCCAAGTTTAATAAACTTTACTCTGTTTGGTAAAATTTTAATTCAATCTCAATCCTAATTCATAATCTGATACAAGCTTAACTGTAATAATGTATTGGATTCTGTTAGATACTGAATTATACTGTTTTTTTTCATGCTTCTTTAGAAACGTTTAACCTTGCAAGTAAAGCTGCTAAACTGGCCGCCGAAGATAAACCCATTGACTCCAACATAGAGACTGATTACGAGAAGCCGCGGAAGCGTCAACGTCCAGTCAAATATCAGAATCAGAGTTCTGATGATGTTGGTCAGAGTTCTGATGATGACGATCGGGAATCGGAAAATATGCCTAAAAAATATAAACGGCAGGTTGCAAGAGAACCCCGTCGAGAAATGCAACGTAAAAAAAGCGAGGAACGTGAAAAGTGCCAGAATGTCTCTCAAGTAAATAGTGTACCAGCTCCTGCAGTAAAAATCAGAGAGCAGCTCGCTGCATTGAAAACCCAAGTTTCTCATCCAATAAAAGCATCGAAGGGCAACTCGAATACAAAAAAAACAGTCTTGACCGCAAAGAAAGTTTTCAAAGCAGTAAATAAAAAAGTGTCTCTTAAAAAATCACAATCGGAAGGTAACAAATTAAATCTTTGACTGACATGACTCATAACTGTGAATATGCCCCCTCATTTTTATCATATTATATTTATATGAGTTATGTTAATGCCTTATAATTGGCTTATATTGCTACAGATATTCTTCGCAATTGTGGAAAGAGCCCTGCAGATACAGAAAACGCAAATGCTACTGATTTTCATGCCTCCAAAAACTTGTGTCAATCCCCATTGAATACTGACGGTGAGTTTTTCCTTCTTTTCACGAAAGTATTTCTGTGATGCTTCCTGGATTACTTTTTCCCCATGCTGGGTGAACATTTCCTTTTCATTCGCTGTTACGAACATCACTTGCAGAGCTGATCATTTACACTATTTAATACATTTTGATTATTTCCATTCTTCATCCGTAATGTGTAATGAGTTCAAAGAGAAAATGTGATAGTATTTCAGCCAGCTTTGGAATTCTTGCGAGTTAAACAATATACAATCTATAATTACATTTTCTCAATTTTTTTTAGATATGACTTCTGATTCAGAGATGCTGCCCGCAACACAAACGTCAACAGAGTCTAAAATTTCCTTTTCACTGCATGAGCTGGGAGGTGAAAAGGACCGAAGTGAAGTTTTCCAAAGCAATAATGAACTTGACAGAACACAGGTCTGCACAGCAAGACCTTGCTAATAAGGATAACTCAGTAAAGAAAAATACCGTAAAATCGTTCTTGAGAGGTGAGAATAATGTTTTATTTTGTTTCTTAACTATTTAGTTTGTTTTTAACTATACACGATATATTTTTGATAAGGCTCTGACGACTTCTCCCGCAAGAAGAAAAAAGGAAATGACGGTAAGTACTTTTTTCATTTCCATGTCAATTTAAGATGAGAATGAAATCGATAAAATAAACTGCATTTACTATTATTTCCAGGAAGCACAGATATCATGTGGATGTGGGACGTTCTTGACAATATTGTCAAAATTCAAGAAGAAGAACGCATCAAGCTCGACAACTTGGAACTTAAGTTAGACCGTATCATACAAAAACTTTTTCCAGAAGAAATAAAATTGAAGCAACCACACGGAATCCCAGCATTTCCTCTACGTACAGAAGAGGAGTGGGAAAAACTGGAAGAAATTCTCGCAGATAACGATGCATTTACATACGTGGTAAATATATTTTAGCAGTCTGCTTGATTTTTAGTTCCCCAAAATTATGTTTCTCCGTTTGCGCTCTGTTACGTATCAATAAGATTAAAATAATATTTATAATGTTATTTCATTTATGAAATTATATTTATACCTACAGGTAGATGTCTTTGCGGCAAAAATGAAAAACAAAGATTCAGAAGTTGCTGCTCTGCAGTCTGTACTCCCGAAAGTGATCACGAATTCCTTATCCAGATCTATTAGTTGGGGAGGTACTCAGAAAACCAAAATAGCTTTCAACAAGAGTAAAACGTATGAGGCTATACAAGGTGAATAATTTACTTGTTGAAAATGTGTTGACTAAATCATTTGTAACTGTTTATTCCACATTAACTAATTATTCTTTATAATCTTTTAAATTAATTATTAAAAATGGATTCTGTAATTTAATTTTTCTTTAAATCAATTAAAAATTGTTATCATTTTTTTCTGCATCAATTTGGATTAATTTCTTTATAATAAATATTATAAAAATTAAGTAGAGGATGGTCACCACTTTTCTATATTGTTAATACAATTGAAAAGCTGTGTTTTTAATAATAAAATAAAACAAATGCTTTAATATCTTCAGCTGTGGTGTACCTCCTTGAATAACACTTTATCGTTGTATTTCAAAAGAGACAAATTGGTTGTGAATAGTGATATATATGTTTTCTTACAGCTGCTATTCTGCAGAAATTTGGTAAAACAGTCGACTTAAAGAAGCCTGAAGATTACGTGAAACGTTAATTTAGCACCAGTGCTCAGCGTGTGGTATAAATGCAAACAATTCTTTTTATTTTTGAACGTTATACTATATATAAAAATAATATTATTGCCTTTTTTAGTTTTTCTCTGTACATTTGGTGCAGAAAATGCTGACTTTTTTTTACTTTTACCTTAATTAATAGTTTATGTGCAATAAAGGCGTATCGCTTTTGTTTGTATTGACTGTTTACTTTTCAAAATCATTTTTTTACGCTTTTTTGTTATTTGAGACATAGACGACTTTTTTCTTCGCATATAATATATAATTTTAGTTTCAATTTTCCAGTCTTTAAGGTAGTTCGATGATGAAAGGCCGAAGTCAAAACAATGTTTATAATTATTTTTTTTATAATTATAAAAAAATAGAATAACGCATCGCAAAGCTTCGCAACGACGTAAAAAGATTATTTTGTAAATAATTTTTACGTTGTAGAATAATATTTTGCCTAAAATAGATTAAATAAAGTGTGTGTTAACGCGTCGCTTGACTAGTTTTCAACTTTAATTATTAATTTAAAAAAATCTGTACGGTGGATCGTGTTCACCTTCAACTATAAGCTTCCTCACAGTGTCCTCTTTCCATCGATATATATTTGTTCAGACATTTTTGGCAAAAGATTTTTCGCAAACTCGTGTTATTCATAGGAAACTAACCTCTTTTCCTCTTAGACCAATGTTAAAATCATTAAAATCACCTAATTTTAAAATTAAATATCTTGAGAACGGGACGGTGAATTATCTTTTTTCTGGGCTTAATCGATTCAGGAGAGTTCCTTTTTTCGATATAAAAAATAAAACCTATCACTTTTGGCAAAAGTCGTTCATCATCGAACTACCTTAATACTAGTCTTTAATATATTAAACTTTTATAACAATATGAAGCAAAAAACAATATGCAAAAAAGAAAAAATAAGTATGTATGTAGTTTTGTAAGTATATATTAATATTATATACTGCGCGCATGTAATATATAAATATACATATATATAATATGTTATATATTTGCATGTATATTTAACATATGTATTTAATAAATTTGGGTATTTTAGCTACTGCACCTCAAAAATTAATAAAAATAGGCTCATTCGACGCATTTTGGCACGAAACGAAAGAATCTGGCAAAAAAATGCGGCGGTCTGCCCTGCGAAACGAGATATTTAGCGTTAAAGTTGACGATTCTTAGGTTAGAAATCCTGTCATACCGACGTGATGAAGCGATCATGAACAGGCCCCGCGGCCACACGCGCATACTCTGTCAGCTCTGTGGTTTGTGGCCACAAGCGCAGCGACGTTCAAATTATTATTTACAACCTCCAAATGTATTCAGTCGTGTAGACTTTTCAGGGAATATGGGAGAAACAATGAGTAATTCGTAACTCGGGTTTATATCGATGCAGAACATAAAAAGCTTTTATTACTTTTAACCGAACAAGGATATACGTGTGTAGCCCGGAAATCTTCTCGAAAGACTCTGCTTCCGCTTAGATCGCGCCCCTCTCGTCACGCAGTCATACTACTATTCGCGCTCGCAGGCGCGGGAGACGCTCGCAGGCGCGGGAGATTCGAGTGTGAAAAACTTTCATTCCAACACACTCACCGTTTGAGCACTCGTTATCGACAACATCTCACACAGTAAGTTAAATTGTACTCTCGGCAATGCTTTTGTAAATATATCTGCTCTTTGGTATTTCGTAGGAACATACTTTATCTCGACATCATGACTAGCTACTTTTTCACGCACAAAGTGGTACTTAACACCTATGTGTTTAGTGCGCTTATGGAACTCTGGGTTTTTTGCTAGCTTTATTGCACTTTGATTATCAACCCAAATTACAGTCGGTTTATCACAGCGCGAATCGATTTCTTCGTGTAACATTCGCAACCAAACTGCTTCTCGCACAGCAGCTGTAGCAGCTACGTATTCCGATTCCGTGGTACTCAACGTTACAATTTTCTGGCGTTGACTCGACCAAGAAATCACCCCGTTCGCAAACATAAACGCGAATCCGCTAGTCGACTGACGCGTTTCTATATCACCCTCAAAATCGGCATCACTATAACCGATAAGTTCCGATTCGTTTCCTCCGCTTTTGTAGATTATTCCGCGATCCTTCGTTCCGACCAGATACGCGAAAATACGTTTAACAGCTAACCAATGCACGCGACTGTGCTTGTTCAGGTACTTCGATACTGAATTGACTGCAAATGCAAGATCCGGACGCGACACAACAGCCAAGAACATTAGCGATCCTACCGCTTCGCGATACGGCACATTCTCGCATACATCTTCGTCTTCTGCTGGATGTAATACAACGTTCGGGTCAGCAGGTACACTTACAGATTTCGCATCCAACATACCAAACCTTTTTAAGATCTTTTCAGCGTACTCGATTTGATGAACAAACATCGTTTTCTCGGCACGATTTCGTTCGATCTCTAACCCTACAAATCGCGACCCGTCTCCTGTCGTTATCTTACTTTTCAGATAATCTATCACGGCATTCAGCACTTCACTCGATTCTGATGCCACAAGGCCATCGTCGACGAACAACGCTAGAAAGACAATTATGCCATTAACACACCCTTTAAATATACACTGGTCTGCATCGCATTGAACAAAGTTGAATTTCTTAAGAAAATCTCTAAACTTGCAATTCCAGCACCTGGGTGACTGTTTTAAACCATAGAGCGACTTGTTCAGCTTGCAGACGTAAACTCTTCCATCAAAAGCGAGACCCTCAGGAATTTTCATAAAAATCTCCTCTTCCAGATCACCGTATAAGAAGGCAGTGCAAACGTCAAACTGAATCAGCTCGTAATCTTCTTTTGTTGTCTTCGCCAGGAATGCCCGGAGTGAATCGTAACGAATAACAGGTGCGAACGTTTCGTTATAATCCACCCCCTGCCGCTGCAGAAAACCTCGTGCACATAAACGTGCTTTGTAGCGGCATTCATCCGTTGATAACCCCTGAATAACCTTGAAAACCCACTTTGAGTCTATCAGCTTGTCCTCGGGTTTCTTTCTGACCACCGTCCAGGTTTTGTTATTCTCGTGAGCTTGCAGTTCCTGATTAATAGCTTCTGTCCATTTTGACCTATCAGGTCCACTCACCGCTTCCTGGAACGTTGCCGGCGCCCTATACTCTACGCAATCAATGTCGTAAGGAAGCATCCACCTTGGTAGCTTAATTTTGCTTCGATCTCTGAGTTCTCGCCCAGGCACTGTCTGCTGATGTGGTCCCGCGTCGTCCTGTACAGCTTCTTCGTCCGGTGCTGCAACTTCGTTCCGTTGAACTTTTTCATTTTGTACAGCTTCTTCATCTTGTACGTCCGGAATCTCACCAACTTCGTCTGTTCGTGGTAGTGCCTCTTCTTCGGAATCACTCGCGCTCGCACTCTCATTAGCTCCAGTTTCATTAAACACGACATCGCGAGACACGACAATCGTTTTCTTTGCTGGATCATACAAACGGTAGTTTGATGACTCGTCCTGGTACCCCGCCAGCATCAATTTCTTTGCCTTGTCATCGAGTTTCTTTCGAAACTGTTTGGGAACATGAGCGTACGCAGTTGATCCGAAAACTCTCACGTGACTTAGCTCCGGTTTTCTTCCGGTCCATTCTTCGTACGCTGTTTTGATGCCTCTTCTGCTTGAGTGCGTTGTCCTATTGAGCACATATACAGCTGTTCTGACCGCTTCAGCCCACAACGTCTTCGGAAGATCTTTCGCACGTATCATCGTTCTAGCGCTTTCGAATATCGTTCGATTCGCCCTTTCCGCCTTCCCGTTCTGTTGTGGTGTGTGTGGCGCCGAATTCTCCATGCTTATTCCTCGTTCTTCAAGATACGCTGCCAATTTCTTATTTTTGTACTCGCCGCCGTTGTCCGATTTCACTGTCTTCAGCCTTGACCTGAACTTGTTTTCGACCAGCTGATCGTAAATCTTGAACTTTTCAAACACTTCGTCCTTGTGTTTCAAAAAATAAACGTGGCAAAAACTCGAGGCTTCATCTATGAATGTTACGAAGTAACTCGTGCCTCCCTGAGATTTTACCTGAATCGGTCCGCACACGTCTGTATGCACGCACTCACCCGGCTTCATTTCTCGCGAACTCAACTTTTCTTAAAACGGTTTTCGGTGCGCCTTCCCGAGCTGACACGGTTCGCAGAAAAACTTATCGACGTTTTTAAACTTCACACCGGTCACAAGATCGTTCTTAACCATGTCCTCGAGTGCACGAGCTCCGACATGTCCCAGACGATCGTGCCACGTTTTTAAATCGGCCGTTGACACGTTGATTTCCATTGTTTCTTTCGGTGACACCACGCGGACGAGCATTCGATAAATCGCGTTGCCTTGATTTACACCGATCATAACCACTTCGTCCTTCAGCGATACTGTCACATGTTCATTGTCAATTCCGATAAAACAGCCCTTTTTGGCACACGCACCCATAGAAAGCAAGTTTTTCTTTATCTCCGGAACATATAACACACTTTCGATCCGTATGCGATTCCAGTGACCGTCAACAAACGCTTCGATGTTGATGTTCCCCTCTCCTTCTATCTTGCACTCAACCTCGTTGCCAAGCACCACAGTGCCGCCAACGTCCGTGCGAAGAGTCTCGAACCACTCGCGTCGATGAGAAATGTGTCGAGAAGCGCCACTATCGCCAATCCAGGCACCTACTTTATCGACCTCGAGTATTCGCCTCACTTGTTCCGCCGAGTTACCGATACGCTTTTCCGGCGTCGTCGATCCGCTCTCTTTTTCCGTGGCCACAAGCACATAGTTTTGTGAACTACTTGCGTCTTTGTTTTTGTCACCATCACTTTGTTTCTTTAACGGACATTGTCTTGCGAAGTGTCCTTTTTCGTGACACTTGAAACATTTAATGTTTTTAGGGTCCTTTTTACCTTTTTCTTTCGAACTCGCCGGCTTTTTCTTCACGCTACTGTTTTTGACAACAGCTAACACTTCGACCGTATCACCGTTCGATCCGTGTCTCATTTCCTCGCGCACAAGTCGTTCCGTCAAATTGTCGATCGTCTGTTTCTCTTCGTTGACATTATCCCATGCCGTTTGGAAACTACTATAACTCGGTGGCAGCCCGGAAAGAATTTTCGCCATCACGGTAGCGTCAGACATTGTTTCACCGACATTCTTTAACTGTAGCGACATATTTTTGACTTTAGATACATGTTGCACCACCGTACTACCCGATTCCATTCGATACGCGTGAAATTTATTTAACAACGACAACTTGCTCGAGGCCGATTTTTGTTCGTATTGGCTGCACAGCGAGTCCCACATTGCTTTCGCGGTTTCACAGGTGATCAAGGATATTAATTGCGATCTCTCGATTGTCGTCGAAATCAGCACTCTTGCCTTCGCATCTTTTTCTTCCCACGTGTTCTTCACCGCTGCCGTAGCATCTGCCGTCAGCAAATCCGTGCCATCCACGATCTTGTGCACACCCGCTGCTCTGAACAAAGCCACCATTTCGAATTTCCACGTCAGGAAATTTGTTCCGTCCAGTTTCTCGATATGTCTCACCGAAATATTGTCCGACATTTTTACTGTTTCGACCGCGCACGCTATTTCCGATAAACCGTACGACCCGGCTCTTGCTCACGAAAATGGCTGCCACGTGCCACACGGTACGACCGACCTGTTGCCGAACAACTCGACGAATTAATCACTCAGTTTCCTTCCCTTGCACTACTGGGCCCATAACCTGTAGACTTTTCAAAGAATATGGGAGAAATAATGAGTAATTCGTAACTCGGGTTTATATCGATGCAGAACATAAAAAGCTTTTATTACTTTTAACCGAACAAGAATATACGTGTGTAGCCCGGAAATCTTCTCGAAAGACTCTGCTTCCGCTTAGATCGCGCCCCTCTCGTCACGCAGTCATACTACTATTCGCGCTCGCAGGCGCGGGAGACGCTCGCAGGCGCGGGAGATTCGAGTGTGAAAAACTTTCATTCCAACAAGTCGAACAAATACATAATAATCCGTGGCTCTCGGTACAAGATGTTGTTGGCGATGCCAGAGAGAAACCTGAGAGAGGCCATCCCGGCATTTTTCGTCAATTTTTGTGTGTCGCGTGTTCCGACGCGCTACCTGAGAAAGTGCAACTCAACTACGTCGTTTCGCTCGGTAACCGCGCACATGGTTTGCGTCCGTGCTAATGGTTCGGGTCCGAACTAGCCAGTTAGAGGGGATATGCTGCGACCGCCGCGGCCGCGCTCGGCCGGCCCGGCGCACAGTGGAGCCGTTTGCGCGAATCGCGGAAAAAATTATGTTACTTGTAAAATATGCAATGAATTATTATAGAACCTTTCAATGTTGACTTATAAAAATTGCAAAAGTGTATATTTATTAAAAATTAATGATAGGAACAAGTATTTGATTGAAATTAAATAAAAATTCAATTTACATTTAATTTACGTATAAGGAGCAAAGTAATTCTTGCGTTTCATCGTTAAAGGTCAATCCAGATAAACTTGCATAGGTGCATAAGCATATGCATAAAGAAATGGATTGGTCTATTTCCTTATGCACATGTATATGGACCAATCAATTTTCTTATGCTTATGTTTATGCGCTATGCAAGTTTGTCTGGATAGACCTTAAGTCTAAATTTTTTTTATGTGGTTTACTTCTTAAACTAGTTATGAACGGATCGGATGACACGAGCATCATATATGCATAACATTTTCATTTGTAAACAGACGGCTACTTTTCTACTATGATTAAGTCGATATCGTTTATAGTCCTTATTTCTTGCCTCTTGAGCTTTTTCCGATAATGTCCCAACAGGTAACGCTGCATAATTTCTATAATTTCCTTACCGTGAAAAAGAATTTTATGAACGGTAATTGGCATAAAGTACCAAGAATATTTTTCAATAAATATTTCCGCTGCCTTGTACGCATAAGAACTGAATTTTTTTGAATTTATTTCTTCACCACAATTAATCGTTTGTAATATTGTGGAAAATCTTCTGATCAATTCCTCGTCAACTCCAGTTATTTCTGCTGTGATTCTTGGGTCAGCAAAAATCGTCGAGAAGTATTTCCGTCATTAGATGATCCGGAACCTTGTTTAACGATGTCTACCTTCAGTCCAAGTTTATTATAAAAAGCGTCTTGTATTCTCTTTTTCTTTCTTCTTTTTGAACGCGTGTTTCTGGCGTTGTTGACCACTTCTTGAAAGACAAATTGTAGGCAATATGTAATATACACTCCATGAATTTGATTCGTGCGTACAAGGGTGACATTCCTGATTTGAGTGCCTCTTCTTTGTTAGACCTTTTGTTAATTTCTGTTAAGTTGTTCATTTGAGATGGTTTGGATCCGCAAATGAAGCACACGAAGATGATGAAGGCGTGTGGGTTACAGCTTGAGCTACCTTACCGTCTATCATCGTAAATATCATTTGATGATTTATTTTGAATGTGGTTCCGAACTTTTCTATTTTTGTTTCTCGTAATTGAGCAATTTCGTCATCCATACGTTGCTTTTCACTTTTTATTTTTTCAGCAGTTTTTTTTGAGTATTTAAATTGTATTGCTCTGCAATATCTCGTTGAAGAAGGTCGATCATTATTCCAAATAATAATATTTATTTGTAAAATGAAGTAAGATGTAAGAACACCAATATGAAGTCATAAACATATATTCATCAGATATTTCTTTGTCCATAAAACTTTGTTTGTATTCGCTCTGACCTGATGATCCATCACAACCCCGGCCATTTCGTGAGCAATGTTAATTCTTTGACATCAACCATATTTTCCTTATCTATTGTCTCAAATAGTCTTTTTGCAGTATGATCTAGTAATTTTTGTAAATTATTTGACGCCGAACTCTCTGTAATATTAATGCCAAGTACACGCATTCAAAAATCTAACCTAAGTGGTAGCTTTATATCTTTTTCACAAAATTATATTATCTAACTTAACTCAAGTGACATGTATCTAATCAAAGTGGTAGCTTTATATCTTTTTCACAAAATTATATTACCTAACTCAACTCAAGTGACATGTATCTAACCAAAGTGGTAGCTTTATATCTTTTTCACACAAAGAATTAAAGAATAAGTAACAGTACAAAATAAAAATATTTAATTAAAACAAAATAAATAAAATTTTCTTGTAAAAAAACTTGGCGCTGCTAGACTTTGAAATATAAACATTAAAATTTAAACATTAGTACTAAGATTTTTGATTAAATAAAAAACAATAAACATAATTTAGGGAAGAATGCAACAGGAGTAAAAAAGCAGCGCCAAGTTTTTTTACAAGAAAATTTTATTTATTTTGTTAGATACAATTGTTAGATACATGTCACTTGAGTTAAGTTAGATAATATAATTTTGTGAAAAAGATATAAAGCTACCACTTAGGTTAGATTTTTGAATGCGTGTACTTGGCATTAATATTACAGAGAGTTCGGCGTCAAATAATTTACAAAAATTACTAGATCATACTGCAAAAAGACTATTTGAGACAATAGATAAGGAAAATATGGTTGATGTCAAAGAATTAACATTGCTCACGAAATGGCCGGGGTTGTGATGGATCATCAGGTCAGAGCGAATACAAACAAAGTTTTATGGACAAAGAAATATCTGATGAATATATGTTTATGACTTCATATTGGTGTTCTTACATCTTACTTCATTTTACAAATAAATATTATTATTTGGAATAATGATCGACCTTCTTCAACGAGATATTGCAGAGCAATACAATTTAAATACTCAAAAAAAACTGCTGAAAAAATAAAAAGTGAAAAGCAACGTATGGATGACGAAATTGCTCAATTACGAGAAACAAAAATAGAAAAGTTCGGAACCACATTCAAAATAAATCATCAAATGATATTTACGATGATAGACGGTAAGGTAGCTCAAGCTGTAACCCACACGCCTTCATCATCTTCGTGTGCTTCATTTGCGGATCCAAACCATCTCAAATGAACAACTTAACAGAAATTAACAAAAGGTCTAACAAAGAAGAGGCACTCAAATCAGGAATGTCACCCTTGTACGCACGAATCAAATTCATGGAGTGTATATTACATATTGCCTACAATTTAAAACAACCTAACTTCCGACGCGCGGATCTAGCTCGCGGCTGGTCAGGGTTCGGAGTAGGCGCGGAGGAAGACACAAGGCGTGATTTAACGATTCAATGTAACAGATTTATTTCACAATGTTCGGTGCTATTTTACACGTCGTTGTTACAAACTGTTCCCGCTGAGATTACGTGCGCGGGGATTACAATTCTTCGTGCGCGCGCTGAGATTATGTACGCGGCTATTGCAGCGGCTCGCGGTGCGGCGGTCGCGTATTACGGATGTGGATGTTACAGACTTGCGCGCGCTACGGTTTCATTCGCGGGGATTCGCGGCGCGTGTGACGCGCGGTACGTTGGCGGTAACGCGATTCGAATCGACGGTGTCGGGCGGCTGAGACGCTCAGCGAGCCCAGGGGACCCCCTTGGGCTGGATCGCCTGGATTTCGTCGAAGGGAGAGCGGTACCGTGCGGCCAAGACTCTCGGCGAGGACAGGGCGGTCTCCCGATCCCGGTTCGCGACGGTACAGCGGATGAGATGCCTTGTCGGACGGTTGAGACTCTCAACAAGTCCAGAGACCCTCTGGACTTAAACGTGGCGGCGAGGCGAGGAGCGGTCGGGATGATAAGCCGTCGAGATATACTTGACGGAGGCAGAGACTCTCTTACCCCAGGACTTATCAGCAAGATTCGGAAACCAAGAGCAGCGGATGATCGGTGTGCTGGCTCACGGTGGAATAGCAACATTTATAAATGTTGCTCGCTTATATACCCGTGGCGACGCTTCGTAATCGGTGGCGGGGATACGGGCGCGAGCGTCGCGGCGGAGCGGTGGGGCGGCCGTGGTTACGGCGCGGCGCTGGCGTTCGGTGATCTTCGGGCGGCCTCGGCCTTGCTCGGTGCTTCGGCTGCCGCGGTAAGTCCCTTGCGCGGACTTCTTCGCACGCGTTCCTTAATTATTGATAATGGCACGTCGTGCCTTTCTGCACCCGGCGGATGTTCGGCCGGGTGGTATGCGGCGGATTTTGGCCGGGGACAATGCCGTTTTGGGGCGCATTGTTACAAATTTGTCTTTCAAGAAGTGGTCAACAACGCCAGAAACACGCGTTCAAAAAGAAGAAAGAAAAAGAGAATACAAGACGCTTTTTATAATAAACTTGGACTGAGGGTAGACATCGTTAAACAAGGTTTTGGATCATCTAATGACGGAAATACTTCTCGACGATTTTTTGCTGACCCAAGAATCACAGCAGAAATAACTGGAGTTGACGAGGAATTGATCAGAAGATTTTCCACAATATTACAAACGATTAATTGTGGTGAAGAAATAAATTCAAAAAAATTCAGTTCTTATGCGTACAAGGCAGCGGAAATATTTATTGAAAAATATTCTTGGTACTTTATGCCAATTACCGTTCATAAAATTCTTTTTCACGGTAAGGAAATTATAGAAATTATGCAGCGTTACCTGTTGGGACATTATCGGAAAAAGCTCAAGAGGCAAGAAATAAGGACTATATAAACGATATCGACTTAATCATAGTAGAAAAGTAGCCGTCTGTTTACAAATGAAGATGTTATGCATATATGATGCTCGTGTCATCCGATCCGTTCATAACTATAGTTTAAGAAGTAAACCACATAAAAAAAATTTAGACTTAAGGTCTATCCAGACAAACTTGCATAGCGCATAAACATAAGCATAAGAAAATTGATTGGTCCATATACATGTGCATAAGGAAATAGACCAATCCATTTCTTTATGCATATGCTTATGCACCTATGCAAGTTTATCTGGATTGACCTTTAACGATGAAACGCAAGAATTACTTTGCTCTTATACGTAAATTAAATGTAAATTGAATTTTTATTTAATTTCAATCAAATACTTGTTCCTATCATTAATTTTTAATAAATATACACTTTTGCAATTTTTATAAGTCAACATTGAAAGGTTCTATGATAATTCATTGCATATTTTACAAGTAACATAATTTTTTCCGCGATTTGCGCAAACGGCTCCACTGTGCGCCGGGCCGGCCGAGCGCGGCCGCCGCGGTCGCAGCATATCCCCTCTAACTGGCTAGTTCGGACCCGAACCATTAGCACGGACGCAAACCATGTGCGCGGTTACCGAGCGAAACGACGTAGTTGAGTTGCACTTTCTCAGGTGGCGCGTCGGAACACGCGACACACAAAAATTGACGAAAAATGCCGGGATGGCCTCTCTCAGGTTTCTCTCTGGCGATGCGAAAACATGGCCCAAATTTATTCGAAAGATGTTTTGGGAGAAAAATTTTAAAGATCATAATAGAATGATCATTGTAAATTTTGCTATAAAGCTGGGCATACACACGTGTGTGTACCCTGCTTTAACAAAAATCACAACTTCTATAAAGCAGAACATACACACGTGTGTGTGTGCCCTGTTTTAACGAACATCACAACTTTTATAAAGCAGGGCATACACACGTGTGTGTGTGCCCTGCTTTAACGAAAATCACAACTTCTATAAAGCTGAGCATACACACGTGTGTGTGACCTGCTTTAACAAAAATTACAACTTCTATAAAGCAGGACATACACACGTGTGTGTGTGTGCCCTGCTTTATTAACGAAAATCACAACTTCTATAAAGTAGGACATACACACGTGTGCTGTGTGTGCCCTGCTTTATTAACGAAAATCACAACTTCTATAAAGCTGAGCATATACACGTGTGTGTGCCCTGCTTTAACAAAAATCACAACTTCTATAAAGCAGGACATACACACGTGTGTGTGCCCTGCTTTAACAAAAATCACAACTTCTATAAAGCAGGACATACACACGGTGTATGTGCCCTGCTTTAACGAAAATTACAACTTCTATAAAGTAGAGTCCTAGATAATAGAGAAGCGACATTGAAGGGAATGGTCTGATTGGCTAACTAAATCACGTGGTCCAGCGCCATTTTGTTTCTCGTTTATGGTTAAATAAGTAAGGTTAATGTACGTTCCTGCTGCACGTGAGACCGGCGAGACAGCGCGAGACATTGGTACACGGAGGAGAAGGAAGCCAAAATCATAGAAAACACGTCGTCGTCGCAGCCTGATAACGTGGCCGCGAGTTACAAGAAGACCAAGAGCAAGACGTCCGGCAGGAAGAAAGACGTCAAGATCAAGGTGGGCGAGCAAATGTCAGATACTGAGCTGGTGGATCCTTTGCCGGAGAAGTTACGCTCGACAGTGAACGCCAAACTGAAGAACGATCTAATTGTGTGCGCGGTGATCGGCACCCTGTCTTTCGGAATTCATCGTACGACGGTGTTCACCGCCCTGCAACCGGAGCTTAATCCGGTACTGTGGAGTATCGTGAGTTGCTTGGGCTTTCTCCTGTACTATATCGTGCCGCAGCTGCACAAGCAGCTGCCTTGGCTGTGCCTTTCGAGACCGGTATACTACGTAGTCATGAGCACGCGCAATTCGAGGTACGAGAGCCGGTGAGGATCATATGGTTTGAGAAGGCCTACGTGGGCCTATGCTTTCTCGAGCGGAACGTGCTTTATCCGGTCGTTTTCCTGCGTATTCTCCTATTAATTATGACGTAAGTACTCTCACGTATATAAATCTTTATTAAATATAAATTATTCTACCTATTGAAAAGAATATTAAACTTTTATTGTTTTTTTATAAGAAACATTCTTTTTTCCTCTTCAGAATAAAGTGCTGTATACATACGTGTACAAATATTTACAAAAGTAAGGGACGGAAGGTAGGAGACAAAAACAACAACAAAACTCTTATGTTTCATCGTTTTCCTAGAAATGAAGGACAGAAAGCTAGATGGATTAACAATATTAGGAATATTAATGGATCTACTTGGGAGCCTAAGGATCCATTGTTTGTGTGCTCTGTAAGCTGCAGTGTAGCAAATATATACATATACATATATAGCGAAGTCATTTACTGATAGCATGCATATTTTTTCAGGAGCATTTTGACAGGTTTTCTTGGGAGCGTGTTAGAGAAGATGGTAAGAGAAAACTGAAAATCGGAGCAATTCCTTCAGTTTTTAACGATAGTCTCCCATTGAAGTCATTTAATGAACATACATATTCAATGCCATTACAGGACATTTACATTAATTATGACAAGTTTAGTTTCTTATAATAGTCAAATTAAAATACAAAGCCTGCCATGCTGATTAACGTGAACTAAAATTTAATACTCTGTCAAAAAAATTCATACCTCACAAAGATACTTTTCTTTCATTGTATAATAATTTTCATTGCTCTTAGTGCCTTGTACAATTTTATTACTCCATATTTTTCTCAGTAGCTGATCCTTCGGTAACTTAAATAATTGAAATATATTTTCCTCTGATGTTGTTGAGCATGATAAAGCAACACATTTTCTTGCCATTGTAACTACAAAATAATAAATTTATTATTTTCTATAAAAAAAATAAAATATTTAAAATAATGAATATTCTTAAAAAATATTTACATCTTATCCTCCTTACTTACATTTTTTTTTATCTTTATAGGTTGTCTCCTCGTCGTTTTACTTTTTGCCAATTCCAATACATGGATGAGCGTCCGAACTACTCCAAACTATACTTTACGCGTCATTTTACGCTAACCTCCTTTGACCGTGGTCTTCTCCATATGGAGAAACAAAATGGCGGGTTTATCGATATATCGCACCTATCGATTTCAATGTCGCTTCTCTATTATCTAGGACTCTACAATAAAGCAGGACATACACACGTGTGTGTGTGTGTGCCCTGCTTTATAACGAAAATCACAACTTCTATAAAGCAGGGCATACACACGTGCGTGTGTGCCCTGCTTTAACGAAAATCATTAAACAGTTAAATACTTTTAAAGCGCGTTACTAATCTACATAGGTTAGTTGACGCGCTTTAAATACTTAAATACTTTTAAAGCGTCACTAATCTATACGCCGAAAGGATATCATTTCGAATTATGTTACACTTCTGACTTACCAACCAAACAGTTGTCACGTGATCTGCTGCATGCGCGTGCGGCCACTGAGCATGCGCATATGGCTGCAGGGCATGTTCGTAGTCGCTACATGTCGTCGGTATGACAGGAATCATAACCTGATTTCTGTCAACGTTTAATATCTCGCGTCGCGGGGCAGATCGCCGCATTTTTTTGCTAGATTCTTTCGTTTCGTGCCAAAATGCGTCAAATGAGCCTATTTTTATTAATTTTTGAGGTGCAGTAGCTATTCTATATAAATACCAAATTTTGTAACCAAAAATCATGTTGACTTTTTCTGCCGTGATGTAACTATGACGTCAAAATGATGTCATTTTGACTGCGATGTGTTCCTTGGGTAGCAGCAATTCCCTCACTTGTCCGCTTTTGACTTTCAATTAAAGCTAAAAATCTAGCTTCTGACTCCATTAGCTTCACCATCAGCTGGCGCAAAAGCTCGTCAGTAGAATTAGGCAAGTGTGAACGCGAGAAAGAGGCACTATCATTATTAGATGTAGTCAGTGTAAGAGGCATGATAAACAAAAGTGAGTCTTACAACAAGCAATAGTGGACTACGTATCAACGAAAAGTAAATCACAAGAAATGCCGTATAATTAGATGTAAAAATCACTTAATATAGATCCGCAAGCACGGTATTACGTATTGCGTCGTCGGCTACCAAACGCAATAGCCAATCAACAGTCACTCAGGCAGCACGCACTCGGAGATAGCATGTAGAAAGAGAAGCGTAGTAGCAGGCACATGCGTAGTAATGATTGTAAAGGTCGCTACACACTGATCCGCAAGCCCAGTTAGCCGCCAATCAGTAACGTGCACAAGATGTTCACAAGCAGAGAAGAAAAACGATGAAAGGCGCATGCGCAGCTAAGATCCACGTCTTCCACAGGAACAGCCACAAGTTAGGTTAAAGTGGGCGATAATATTTGCAGCAGAAATGCTCACCACAGGCAGCAATCGCCAAAAGGATAACAATTGTGCGTGACAAGCAACAAAAAACCTGCTCGATTCTGTAACAAAAATTGCCCGAAGGCAGCTTTCGGCAGAGATATGTCTAATCGAAGCAGGAGCAACAGAACAGACACGCACGCTGTACTCGCCAGAGAGAGAGGGAGAGAGGGAGAGAGGGAGAGAAGGAGAGAGGGAGAGAGGGAGAGAGGGAGAGAGGGAGAGAGGGAGAGAGGGAGAGAGGAAGAGAGGGAGATTGATTGATTGATTTTTTATTATGCCCAAGCGTAGGCTAAAGGGCAAAGTAGGAGTAAGCATGAACAGAATACAAAACGCAATCATATACGAAGTATCACAAATAAACTTAGACTAAAAATCTTAATACTAATCTTAGAGCTAACAGTTCAACGACGCAAATATCAGAGCATAATAATAAAATTGCTTACAAGTATTGCTATAAAGCTGAAACATAATTCATAATACTAATCTAGGGTGAATATTCAACATAGAAGGACACATACTCGCAAATGTGCCGAACAGTAAGCAGCGAACAGAAAGCATGCAATATCAGTCAGACTCCAATGCAAATAAATACGGACGAAGGAGGTTCTTAAAAGAGCCAAGAGAAGACGCAGATTTGATATTATCAGGGAGAGAGTGCCAAAAGTACATTGCGGAGAGTCGGAAAGAATTGCGGTAGGTAACTATGGTAGGTTCTATGGAGAGGAATATGAAATGTAAGAGAGGATGAGGCCAAGCGGTCAGATCTTCTCAAGGCTGAATCAGGAAGAGTGAAAAGTTCCTGAAGATAGGAAGGAGATTGTGCATAGAGAACACGGTAGGTTTGGCAGCCAAGAAAGTAGAGCCTTCTGTTTCTGACCGAAAGCCACCCCAAACGACGCCTGAAAGGAGTGATATGCTCATCTCGCCTGAGATTAAAAATAAATCTTATGCAGCAATTAACAAGTCTCTGCAATTTAGTATCCAACTCGCCACTTAAACCATGATAAACAAGGCAGCAATAATTAATATGTGGTAAGACAAGAGTAGTGACAAGTTTGATTCTAAGTGCAGTAGGCAGAGAGTTCTTATTAAATTTAAGCTTGTACAGAGCGTGGTGAACTTTCTGTGAGACATGTAGGACATGCCTCTTCCATGATAGGTTGGACATTAAGATTACACCCAAGTTTTTCACGTCGCTAGCAAAAGGGAGAGGCATTTGGTTAATAACTATCGGTGGTAGAGTGGTAGTGTCGATATTACTAACATGAGTCTGACTGCCAAAAATGATGACATTGGATTTAGCAAGATTAAGTTTAAGGCCGTTTGCAGTAGCATATTCAAAAATGGCGCAGGCATCACTGGAGATCAACTCAAGGCCGCGAATAATATCAGCAGGTGGAATTGAGAAATATATCTGCAAGTCGTCAGCAAAAAGCATGTGGTTTGAGTGAGACAGAGCCTTGCTGATGTCGTTAATGAAAAGGGAGAACAGCAGAGGACCTAGCACCGAACCCTGAGGAACATCCAGGGACATTGATAGCCAGTCGGAGCAATTCCCCTCATCATCAACCACAGCCTGAGAGCGGTCTGTTAAGTACCAGAAGATCCAGGCAATCACGTCAGCAGAAAAACCAACTTTTGCTAGCTTGATGAGTAGATGAAGATGCGAGATCGTGTCAAACGCCTTGCTGAAGTCGAACAGGATCATAATGGTAACAAGTCGCTTATCAATCGCCTCCCTGATATCATTACATACACATACACGGAGAGAGGGAGAGAGAAAGAGAGAGAGAGAGAGAGAGAGAGAGAGAGAGAGAGAGAGAGAGAGAGAGAGAGAGAGAGAGAGAGAGAGAGAAAGAGATGATGATGATGATGAATGTCGTTTATTAGCTGCAGTAGCTACATCATAACATTACAAAAAAAGAATATACATAATACAAATACAATTAACTACATACTATCATTAACATATCCAATTTCACTCCTACCACACATTTGTTTCTCTCTCTTTCGCTATAATATACTTTGTCAACTTCTTTCTAAAACTTTGAATTTTTTCTTCATTTTTTAGCTCTATTGGTAACGCATTATACATTTTCAACCCTTCATACAATAACATTTTTTGTTCCTCACTAGTCTTACATCTATCTATGTATATATTACCTACTTGTCTAGTACTAACTCCTTCTTCGTGTTGCACTACTTCTATTTTTCTCCGCAAATATTTCGGACACAAACCTCTCATAATTTTATACACAATTATACAGACATTATATTCTATTCTTTCTTTAATTGACATGAAATGCAACGCTTCCAACATATCAACAATTTTTACTCTTCTATTACACCTGAGAATAATTCTCATACCTTGATTCTGTAATTTCTGCAAATGTTGCACATTCGTTTTACTAACGCCCACCAAAATTGATCCACAATAATCCAACAACGGAGCAATTATTGCTCTATATACCATACATCTCATATACGCTGATATATCCATACCAATTCTTCGCATAACACCTAACTTCGCTAATACTTTTTTGCTAATATAATCCACATGCTTCGAGAAATTTAAGTTCTTATCAATTATTATTCCTAAATATTTAATTTCTATCACAACTTCTAGCTCCTTACCTCTTAGTTAAACTTTTAAATTTTCCTCACTGACTTTCTTTCTAACTCCTCTTACTAACATAACTTTGGTTTTCTCCACATTAACACATAACTTATTTAACTTTATCCATTCATCAATTTTTTCCATTTGTTTATTTAACTTATCATTAATTTCCTCAATTGAATACCCTGTTGTGAATATTATTGCATCATCCGCAAACAGTCTTATGACACAATTATCACCAACAATCTTTACAATATCATTAATATATATTAAGAACAATAACGGTCCCAAAACCGACCCCTGCGGAACCCCTAAATCTACGTTAATAGAAGCCGATAATTTCCCATTAAACTTAACTCTTTGACTTCTATTTTCCAAATAACTTTCAAACCACTTCAGCACTACTCCATTTATCCCATACCTTTTTAATTTCTTAATCAAAACTTTCCTATCAACTACTTCAAAAGCTCTTTTTAAATCCAAAAACGCTACACCTATTATTTTTCCTTCCCCTATATTTCTTTTCCATTCTGATAGAACCCATTGTAATGCAGTTTCACACGAATGTTTCATTCTAAAACCCGATTGACATTCTGTAAACAACTCATTTTTTTCAAAATATTCTATCAATTGTCTCTGTACTATTATCTCCAAGACTTTCTCATATACCGGCAATTTATTTATGGGTCTAAATTCTTCAATTTTATTCGTCCCTCGTACCTTAGGTATCGGAACTACAATCGCTTCTTTCCATTCATTAGGAAACACTCCTTCCTCCAATGATCTATTAAATACGTAACAGATTTTTTCTACTGCTACTTCAACTACATTTTTCATTACCTCTACATTTATACCTTCTTCTGTACCTGCTTTATTTTCTAATTCCCGTACTATTTTATATAATTGTTCCTTTTCAATTTTTTTAAACACTTCCCAATTACTATCACAATATCTTCTGATCTCCATCTCATCTTCCACCTCATCTGTACTACTTAATATCTTAATACTATCAACAAAATAAGTGTTAAATATATCCGCCATTTTTTCTACTTCATAAATTATTCTATTTCCAAATTGTATTTCTTTATATTCTATATCACTTCTTTTTCCTTTCATCATTTCCTTTAACACACTCCACATATTCTTAGGATTCTTTTTATTTTTATCAAGTTGTTCTTCTAAATAACCTCTTTTTGCCTTCCTACAATTATCAACAGTTTTATTTCTTATTTGTCTAAATACTTTCCAATCCTCCTCATTTTTACTTATACGAGCTACTTTATATGCCTCATCCCTTTGTTTTATCATCAATTGTATATCCTCACAAAACCAACTCTTTCCCTGCCATTTTTGTTTTAATACTAATGTTTTCAATGGTGCCATTAAATCAAGACATCTAATAATCTCATTAACCATTACATTTGCTAATATATCAACACTATCGCCTTCAATCACATCCAAACCAATCCTTATCATTTCTTTAAATTTCTCCCTATCTATTCGCTTATAATCTCTATGTATAGTCACTTTATTTTCGTCCGATGGCTCTTTTAAGTGCCATATTATTGCAGAATGATCCGTTACTTTGGGTTCATGCCATACATCAACTTCCATCTCCACATTACTAAAAACCAAATCAATCAATGTTTCTGAATTCTGTACAATTCTCGTTGCCTTTTTTACCAATTGTCTTAATCCTAACGAATTCATTACTCTGACTAATCTATTTCTAGTGTAATTATTCACACTCATATCTATATTAAAATAACACAATATTATAACATTATCATTCTGCATTACATTAATACCTATTTCCTCCAAAAAATTTATAAAATTACCATCTCTACTGTTCGGTGAATGATATAAAAGCATAATTACTCCTATATAATCTTTATCTTTAACTTTTACTATTATTGACCACCAATTTCCTTCACACCTTTCAATCGCTGTTACATCAAATTTAATTCCTTCCCTAATATATAACAATACTCCGCCTGTTCTACTCGATTCGGAATCACCTCGCACACATATCCATTAATGTGTAATTCATGTTCCTCTATCTGCTTTGTTACATGAGTTTCCGTAAATCCTATCACGCCAGGTTTATACTTTCTTATCAACTCATTTTCTATTTCATCTTTATGTTTCAAAAATCCTTGCGCATTCAAACAGATTATTTTACTTCTACTCTTATTTACACTAATTGTATGCTATTATATATAATTACATTGAATTCTTTCTCGCTGCTTCTCCACTTCTTTTTTAAAACATGGACAATGTGGAGAAAGTCGGTCATTAATCTACGGCGGTGAACAATAAGGTGCCGGTCGATCGTGCGGAACCCCTAAATCTACGTTAATAGAAGCCGATAATTTCCCATTAAACTTAACTCTTTGACTTCTATTTTCCAAATAACTTTCAAACCACTTCAGCACTACTCCATTTATCCCATACCTTTTTAATTTCTTAATCAAAACTTTCCTATCAACTACTTCAAAAGCTCTTTTTAAATCCAAAAACGCTACACCTATTATTTTTCCTTCCCCTATATTTCTTTTCCATTCTGATAGAACCCATTGTAATGCAGTTTCACACGAATGTTTCATTCTAAAACCCGATTGACATTCTGTAAACAACTCATTTTTTTCAAAATATTCTATCAATTGTCTCTGTACTATTATCTCCAAGACTTTCTCATATACCGGCAATTTATTTATGGGTCTAAATTCTTCAATTTTATTCGTCCCTCGTACCTTAGGTATCGGAACTACAATCGCTTCTTTCCATTCATTAGGAAACACTCCTTCCTCCAATGATCTATTAAATACGTAACAGATTTTTTCTACTGCTACTTCAACTACATTTTTCATTACCTCTACATTTATACCTTCTTCTGTACCTGCTTTATTTTCTAATTCCCGTACTATTTTATATAATTGTTCCTTTTCAATTTTTTTAAACACTTCCCAATTACTATCACAATATCTTCTGATCTCCATCTCATCTTCCACCTCATCTGTACTACTTAATATCTTAATACTATCAACAAAATAAGTGTTAAATATATCCGCCATTTTTTCTACTTCATAAATTATTCTATTTCCAAATTGTATTTCTTTATATTCTATATCACTTCTTTTTCCTTTCATCATTTCCTTTAACACACTCCACATATTCTTAGGATTCTTTTTATTTTTATCAAGTTGTTCTTCTAAATAACCTCTTTTTGCCTTCCTACAATTATCAACAGTTTTATTTCTTATTTGTCTAAATACTTTCCAATCCTCCTCATTTTTACTTATACGAGCTACTTTATATGCCTCATCCCTTTGTTTTATCATCAATTGTATATCCTCACAAAACCAACTCTTTCCCTGCCATTTTTGTTTTAATACTAATGTTTTCAATGGTGCCATTAAATCAAGACATCTAATAATCTCATTAACCATTACATTTGCTAATATATCAACACTATCGCCTTCAATCACATCCAAACCAATCCTTATCATTTCTTTAAATTTCTCCCTATCTATTCGCTTATAATCTCTATGTATAGTCACTTTATTTTCGTCCGATGGCTCTTTTAAGTGCCATATTATTGCAGAATGATCCGTTACTTTGGGTTCATGCCATACATCAACTTCCATCTCCACATTACTAAAAACCAAATCAATCAATGTTTCTGAATTCTGTACAATTCTCGTTGCCTTTTTTACCAATTGTCTTAATCCTAACGAATTCATTACTCTGACTAATCTATTTCTAGTGTAATTATTCACACTCATATCTATATTAAAATAACACAATATTATAACATTATCATTCTGCATTACATTAATACCTATTTCCTCCAAAAAATTTATAAAATTACCATCTCTACTGTTCGGTGAATGATATAAAAGCATAATTACTCCTATATAATCTTTATCTTTAACTTTTACTATTATTGACCACCAATTTCCTTCACACCTTTCAATCGCTGTTACATCAAATTTAATTCCTTCCCTAATATATAACAATACTCCGCCTGTTCTACTCGATTCGGAATCACCTCGCACACATATCCATTAATGTGTAATTCATGTTCCTCTATCTGCTTTGTTACATGAGTTTCCGTAAATCCTATCACGCCAGGTTTATACTTTCTTATCAACTCATTTTCTATTTCATCTTTATGTTTCAAAAATCCTTGCGCATTCAAACAGATTATTTTACTTCTACTCTTATTTACACTAATTGTATGCTATTATATATAATTACATTGAATTCTTTCTCGCTGCTTCTCCACTTCTTTTTTAAAACATGGACAATTGAGAGAGAGAGAGAGAGAGAGAGAGAGAGAGAGAGAGAGAGAGAGAGAGAGAGAGAGAGAGAGAGAGAGAGAGAGAGAGAGAGAGAGAGAGAGAGAGAGAGAGAGAGAGAGAGAAAGAGAGAGAGAGAGAGAGAGAGAGAGAGAGAGAGAGAGAGAGAGAGAGAGAGAGAGAGAGAGAGAGAGAGAGATTGATTGATTTTTTATTATGCCCAAACATAAGCTATAGGGCAAAGATACAAAATAGCAAAGACATAGAATGCAACGTAATATTGATTCAGAAACGTAGAAGCATAATGAAATATTGCATCATAAGTATTGCTTAAAACTAATGCTTAACTAACTTAATCTAACACTATTTAAAACTAACGGAAAAATACTGCACAGCTAGACAAAGACGACAAACCAGTCACTCAGATTCAGACGAAAACAGAAACGCACAAAGAAGACGCTTAAAGGATGCAAGAGACGAGGCTGATGTAATATTGCTTGGTAGAGAATGCCAGAAATAAATGGACGAAAGCTGGAAGGAGTTTCTGTAGGTAACTGTTGTATGAGCGGGAATATGAAAAATGTGAGTTGAAGAAGTGGCTAATCGTTCAGATCTCCTGAGCGATAAGTCAAGAGGTGTAAATAGCTCACTTAAGTACACAGGTGAGGACATATAAAGTATGCGATACATTTGACATCCGAGAAAATACAGCCGTCTGTTTTTAACTAAAAGCCATCCCAGGCGACGTCTGTACGGGGTAACATGCTCGTCTCGTCGCAAGTTGTAAATAAACCTGATACAACAGTTAACGAGTCTGTAGTTTGGTATTTAGTTCCTCAATTAGGCCGTGATAAACAAGACAGCAATAATCTAAATGAGGTAGAACCAAGGTCACCACAAGCTTAATTCTAAGCTCAGTGGAGAGAGAGTTTTTGTTAAACTTAAGCTTGTATAACGCCCAATGGACTTTTTGCGAGACAAGCGAAATGTGTTTCCTCCAAGAAAGATTGGACTCAAAAACGACACCCAAATTCCTCACCTCACTGACAAATGGTAAAGGTACGTTGTTGACTATGATGGGAGGTAGAAGGTTGAGATCTATATTATTGACGTTTCTATTACTGCCGAATATGATTACTTTAGATTTGGCAGGGTTCAGTTTCAAACCATTTACCGAGGCATAATCAAAGATGGCGTTTGCATCCCTAGAGATCAAGTTAAGATTATGATGAATATCAGAGGGTGGACACGCTCGATAAATCTGAACATCATCAGCGAATATCATATGTTCCGAATACAACAATGCTCTGCCAATATCATTTATGTACAAGGAAAATAAAAGTGGTCCCAATACAGAGCCCTGCGGCACTCCACATAATGTAAAAAGCCAAGACGAAAGACCCTCCGCATCATCAACCACAGCTTGAGAACGGCCTGTCAAATATGAATAAATCCATATAAGAACTGAGTCAGAAAAACCTAACTCTTTAAGTTTGATGAGAAGTCGAAGATGCGGAACAGTGTCAAACGCTTTACTAAAGTCGAAAAGAATCATTATCAATACGAGTCCACCCTCAATCGCTTTCTTGATCTCATCACAAACACGCAGAAGAGCTGACTGAGTGTTATGACTTGAGCGATACGCAGACTGTCTGGGATTTATGAGATTGTACTTAGTTAAATAATCAGTAATCTGCGAAGCAACGATCCTTTCAAGTATTTTCGACAGCTCAGGCAGATTGGCTATCGGTCGCGTATCAGATGGGGATGAAGGAATTCGAATCTTAGAGAGGACGTATAAGCGCCCGTTTCCACTGAGACGGAAAAGAAGAGGTTTCAAGTGAGCGGTTAAATAGCGCGATTAGACACGATGAAATCGTAGGCCAAGCTATGCGCAGAATGTAAAGAGGTAAGTCGTCCGCACCCGACGCGTAAGAATAAAGAGGTCCTTTAGAAATTAATTTATAGACCATATCTGACGTTATAGCAGCAAAAATAAACTCAGGACGCTGAGATGGACAAGAGACCAGATCAATAGCAGAAATGAAGTCGGTAAATAAGCAAGGTGACAGAGTAGTAGAAACCAAAACATAGTAAGAATTCAATTGATCAGGAGTAAAAAAATGTAACGGAGAAACTAGAGTTGACTTTACTAGACCAAGACGAGCAAGTTCCCTCCAAAGTTTTGAAGGCTCGGTGATGTTTTCAAGAGATTTAAATTGAAACTCACTTTTAGCGCGTCTAATGTCCACATTAAGTTGATTGCGAAAAAGTCTATAAGTGGCATATCCAAGTAAACTATTAGAGCGTTTTGCCTGCTTATATAACCGATTACGAGTACGCATCCGAGTTCTAAGATCACCCGCACTGGAGGCTTCTTAATTGTAAATACACGAATGGGAGCAAAGATATCCAGTGCCTTCAACAAGTTGCGAGACATCACTTCACAGAATCTATCAACATCAGTGTCGTTAGACACTTCATCGATTTCTGTCCGCACCATACCAGCAATGGATACAAGGTAATCTGAGAACTCCAAACAGTCAATACCCCTGTAATCTCGCCGCAAAATAGTGCGTTCAGATATCGAATTACAGTTTAGTAAGATAAATAACTCTATTATATCATGACCAGCTATGAAAGGACTCTGAGATTTAGTGAAAGATACAAGTTTATCAACATCATCAATAATCAAAACATCGAGCCACGAGTCTGAAGTAGCCGTGTGATAGGTAGGTTCAGAATTAATAATGTGTAATGACAGGCTGGACATGAGCTCACGCAAATATTTTGCCTCATAACTGGTCGATGACAGATTACAATTTAAATCACCGCCAATCACTACATTTTTATACAGGTGAGAGTATTTAGTTAATGTCTCGACAAAGTCATGAAAGAGTAGGCCTTTAGGTCTTCTGTAAATGGACGCGAATAGCACTGATTCACCATCTGGAAAACGTATTTCAATAATTAGATATTAGATACTCAGGTGAATTATCATAAAGATTACTAGAGGCAGCTACAATTTTGACCTTAAGCGATTTATCAATATAGCACGCCACTCCGCCGCCAGCACGTCCCACTCTGTCATGACGTAACAAAAAATAATTATCCAAAGCCACAAGATCATCAGAAACGCCTGCATGAAGCCAAGTTTCAGACACAGAAATTACATGATAGTGGTTGGTATTAAAATATAATCTGATGAAATCGATATGGCCACGCAGAGAATTAGCGTTAAATTGGGCTACACGAAATTGAGTGGTCCCCGAAGCAGAGCGACGATGTGTGAATAATGATATTGCTTGATCTGACAAAGCAGAGTGACCGGTATGTGTACATCAGACGAGCTTATCAAGATCAGCGCTAGAGGAAATCTGAATTACAGGATCACCGTCAGAACGCCTAACATGGACGCCTAACACGACCGCCCCTCACCCAGACATACGCATAAGCCTTATCTTTAGCTACACGCTTCGTCTGTTGAAGCAACTCGTAAATGTCTTTGGGGAGCAGCTCGTTCACATGCACACTCCGATCAGAGTCATTGTCACACACATCTCTCTGCCTCAACGTGCGTCGTGCACGCTTCTTGGCTATCACCATATCACGGACAGCACCTGAAGCCAAAGTAGCAATCAAGGAAACAATGTCTGAGACAGGCAAAGGTTTACCATGCCGCACCACCGGCGAAGGCTTCCGAGCGACTGCCCTGACATTAAGAATGTCGCAGGACAGATCTGGGATGTCCAAGGTCGCAAACACATTGCGTACGCATGCCGAGGGAGTGATAGACATTGTAGCTGGCACTCCCGATACAATAATCTCATTCGCAGACTGACTGTGCAAGGAAGAGCCAGAGGCTCCGCGATCATCCTTCAATTCGCTAATCACATTTGACAGAGCAGCACATTGCTGCTCCAACGTGGCAATGCGCTGCTCATTCCGCTCAACGCTATTCGCAATGGAGTTTAACTTACTAAGCTTGTCGTTGAGCTCACCATTCACACGCTGCTGATTCTCAACAAACTCAGACAGTCTAGCATTAGACTCCCTCAACTGATCACTAATTACGGTATTCGTATGCTGTTGACTGTCGATAAATGCAGAAAGTCGAGCATCAGACTCTCTCAACTGATTAATCAATCCACGAAGAAGCTCATCAGTTGTATTGTCACACTGAGACCGCGGTTGAGTGCCGGTGCTCACTGGGGCAGCCACAGTATTAGAATTAAAATTAAATGACTGAAGTGTATCTTCCGCAGGTGTAAGAGGTGAACTCAACGAAGCAGACAACGATCTGCAGCAAGTGTCAGCGTACTTATTAAGTGAATACGACTTAATACAGCCTGGATGAAAAATTCTTGAGCACTCGCACTCAACCGATTTGGTCACAATAAATTTCTTGCACTTAGTGCACGCACGCTGCATTCCCGCGAATCAAGCCGCAAGAGAGAGAGAGAGAGAGAGAGAGAGAGAGAGAGAGAGAGAGAGAGAGAGAGAGAGAGAGAGAGAGAGAGAGAGAGAGAGAGAGAGAGAGAGAGAGAGAGAGAGAGAGAGAGAGAGAGAGAGAGAGAGAGAGAGAGAGAGAGAGAGACTATTTGCGTGTCTTATTACATATGTCCACCGAGGTGAAGCCCAGTTAATCATGTATAAATGCAGAATATAAAGCCCCTTGCACAATGTCAGGCAACAGGCAATAGAAACAGGGAATAGAAATCAGAAATCATGTATAAATGCAGAATAAACAGTGACACAGGCAATAGACACAGAGTTTCCGTCACGTTGGAAATCCTGTGCCTATTGCCTGTTGCCAACTAATCGTAGCATTCGAATTTTTTAGGTTGTAGTTAACGATTTTTTGGTTATTTCCTCTGTTGAGCTTTATTTAGCTTTCTTAAGATAGATGAGCTTTATTTAGCTTTCTCAGCTATTTACATTACAACTCAATTCTTTACATTACTTATACTTTATCACAACATATACTTTCAACATCCGCCTAAACGCTTTTATAGTTGTACATGATTTTAGTTTTGTCGGTAGTTCGTTGTATATTTTCACTCCTTCGTAATATAAACTTTTTTGCGCACTTCTCGTCCTGCGATACTAAATTCTGATATTTTCAGCTTGCCTTGTTTGTCTCCCACTTATACTACCTACTATTTCTATTTTATTTGTCTGACTAGGCAACATACCTAGTACTAAATATAAAGGTGCATACATTATACACCACTCTTTGATTTATTGACGCATAAATGGCAATGCTTGTAGCATCTGCTCAATCCTGGTGCGGCGGTCGCACTGGAGTATCACTCGCATGGCCAGATTCTGTGCCACTTGTAGCTTGCCCAGCTGTGTTGCACCCATACCGACTAATATTGTGGAACATTTTAATAATCAAAGAGCGGTGCAATGATTGATTTATAAACCGTACATCTGGCATACACTGACAGGTCATTACCTATTCTATTTCAGAAACTGATTCTTTTCCCTATTTTCTTAAATATGTAATTACAATGCTCTTGCCACCGCAGCTTGCTATCAATAATTACACCTAGATATTTCATACACTCTACACGTTCTATCACAGTACCGTCCAAACATCTTACAATTAGTACAATGTCTGCCTTTAACTCTTTCCTTATGCTTCTAACAATTATGTATTTGGTTTTTTCCACATTCAATTTTAGTGAATTCATTCTTACCCAATCTTCGACAACACCAAACACCTCATTCATATTGCTCTCAAGCTCCTCACAACTTTCACCCTCCACATATATACTGTCGTATCATCTGCATATAGCTTTCTTCTACCCTTTGAACATATTTTAATTAAATCATTCATGTGTACAATAAATAACAAAGCGCTCAGGACCGACCCTTGTGGTACTCCGTTTAATATGTCAATTATGTTAGAAAAATTATCACCTAACTTTACCTGTTGCTTCCTTTTACTCAAATATGATCTAATCCAGTCTAATGCAGCTCCTCTTATTCCATAAATATATAATTTTTCTAATAATTTTTCTCTATTTACCGTCTCAAAAGCTCTTTTAAAATCTAAAAAAAATCACTCCAACCATTTTTCCTTCCTCAATTATCATCTTCCAATCTTCGATTATGTCTTGTATCGCTGTCTCGCATGAATGGTGTTTTCTAAATCCTGATTGGTGTTCAGTTAATATATTATTCTTTTCTAGAAACGCCTCTAACTGATTTTTTACAACTAATTCTAGAACCTTCTCGTAGATTGAAAGTTGAAAGCATATTTACCGGTCTATATTCGCTCGCTTTCTTTGGATTCTTCACCTTTGGTATTGGGACTATAGTGGATGTTTTCCAGCTCTCTGGGCATACTCCCGTACGAAGTGAATCATTTATCACTTCAGCAAACTCGTCTTTTATTACTGGTAGCGCCATTTTTAATATACTACTCGATATCCCTTCCTCTGTTCCCTTTTTTTGTGGGAGACTATTAACAATTCGTACCAGATCGCTTACAGTGATTGGTTTGAAAGAGTCCATAGTCTCCTTACATTCAAATACAAAATTCGTTCTCCTATCTGTCTCCACTAACCCCTTGCTATCAATAGATTTTACAATGTTACCTAGGCTCTTAACATAATATTCGTTAAACTTATCAGTTGTATCACAGTCCTTCACATCATCAAGTATTTCAAAATCTATGCTATTATAACATTCTCTGTCCTTTGCGCCCTCTTGCTCCCCATTGATTACCTCTTTCAACGTTTTCCACATCTTTGTAGGTTCACCCTTATTAAGATCTATCGCATTCTCAAAATACTCTTTCTTTTTTGACCTAATAAGTTTCACTACTGTATTTCTTTCATTTCTATAGTATTTCCAGTCCTGATTTAAACCTGTTCTCAATGCTCTACTGTAGGCTATATCCTCTTCTATCTGCTGCTATTCTAATTTCGTCTGAAAACCATTTCTTTTCTTCTCAGACTTTTGGTATCTTAAATTTTTTCTTTGGCGCCAGAATGTCCAATACATTTATTATCTTATTAACAAAATTTTTAGCCTTTATATTAATATCTAAATTTTGATTTATCTTGACTTTTTCCTTCAAAATTCTAAGAAATTCATCTACATCAAAATTACTAAAGTCTCTACCTATGAATTCTTTATATTTGTTTCTTTTTCCTTTTATATTAAAATCTATTTTTAACCAAGCATGGTCCGTAATTTTAGGTTTTTTGCAGACCTATGTCTTTAATATCTTATTCGAAAAGATTAAGTCTATAATTGTTTGACTATCTTTCATGGACCTTGTCGGACTATTCACATATTGCTTCATTCCTAAGTTTTGCATTGTAAGGGGGGAGACTCATGTCTTTGACCCCTTTTTTTGATAATTTTTTGTAAATAACTGAGAGTAGTTTTTGAATCCTAATAAAATACATGATAATGTTGCCGATCAAATGTACAAGAAAACATTTTTTTATAGTAGAAAAAATACAAAATGCAGCTGCTTGAAGTTGTCGTCTAGATTTTGCGCGAGAGAATGCCCAGGTCCTTGATGAACTGGAATCCACGAACCAAAATTTTTTCGTTAAATTATGATCCTCCGATGCGCATGAACCTAAATTTAGCAAAAAAAATTGAAAAATAGAGGACGTTTTAACAAAATTTGACATTGTGAAATTTTTTTAGAACGTCTTCTATTTTTCAATTTTTTTTGCTAAATTTAGGTTTATGCGCATCGGAGGATCATAGATTAACGAAAAAATTTTGGTTCGTTGATTTCAGTTCATTACAAGGACCTGGGCATTCTCCCGCGCAAAATCTAGACGACAACTTCAAGCAGATGCAGCGCCGCTATTTTGTATTTTTCCTACTATAAAAAAATTTTTTCTTGTACATTTGATCGTCAACATTATCATGTATTTTATTAGGATTCAATAAATACTCTCAGTTCTTTATAAAAAGTTATCAAAAAAAGGGTCAAAGACATGAGTCTCCCCCCTTAATAGTTTCCTCGTGTAGAACGATTCTACGCTTACGTCTATATTAAAGTCCCCGATTATTATACAATCCTCTTTTATTGTCATGCTTTCTACTACGTCTTCTAAAAATCGAATGAATTCACCGTCAGATGCACTAGGTGAGTGATACACCACTGCTATCACCCCTTTATATAAATTATCTTTTACTTCTATCGCTAAGCACCAACAATTTGACAATAGCTTCTTTTTTTCAATTACTTTGAATTTAATATTCTCTTTAACATATATTAGAACCCCTCCTGTGTTTCTATTCTCGGCATCGCATCTCACAACGTTATAACCCGGTACGTTAATCTCGTTATCCTCGATTGCTGCGGTCAGTCTAGTTTCTGTTAACGCTAATATTGTAGGTCTTCTTTTCTTCATAAACAAGTGTTGTATTTCGTCTTTGTGCGCCATTAAACTTTGTGCGTTCGTGTAATACAAAGATTCCTCCTCTTCTGCTGATTGCTACTTTTTGTTCTCCCATCCCGCTCTTTTTTTGACGTAGAACTACGTCTTTCTCGGGGCGTATGCGGGTACGACTGCAACGTTTTCTTGCAACGTTTTCATGCAACGTTTTCTTGACACGTTTTCATGCAACGTTTTCTTTTTCTCGAAAAGTATTAAAGAAAAATATACTTTATTATATAGTTTTGGAAAGCTATCGATGTAAGCTAAATGTTTTCGGGGTTAATTTTTTGTTAGCGATTTTCTGGAAACCGGTTTTTATAATTTTTTTAATTTTTCGGAAAATAATTGATCGAATCTTAAAGAATTATAGATCAAACAGGGATAGAATTTTCCGGGGAGTGCTATAAAGTGTATAATTTTTCCTTACCGATCTTTTTGGAAGCCGGTACCAAAATTTTTTCAATTTTTCGGGAATTAATTGATCGAATTTTAAAGAATTGTATATGAAGTAGGGGTAGAATTTTACGGGAAGCGTCATGATGTATTTAGTTTTTGTTACCGATTTTTTTGGAAACCGGTTTTTTTAATTTTTCCAATTTTTCGGGAAATAATTGATTGAATCTCAAAAAATTATACATGAAGTAAAGGTAGAATTTCCCGGGGAGTGCTATAAAGTGTACTATTTTTTGTTACCAATTTTTTTCGTTACCGATATTTTGGAAACCGGTTTTTTTTCTCGAAAAGTATTAAAGAAAAATATACTTTATTATATAGTTTTAAAAAGCTTTTGATATAAGCTAAATGTTTTCGGGGTTAATTTTTTGATACCGATTTTTTAAACCTTCTTGAAAAGTATTAAAGAAAAATATACTTTATTATATAGTTTTTGAAAGCTCTCGATGTAAGTTAAATGTTTTTGCAATTTAATAAATAAATAAATGAATAACTGAATGGATGAATGGATGAATGGTGAATAGATAAATGGGTGAATGGATGAATGGATTTAATAAATAAATGAATGGATGGATGAATGGATGAATGAATGAATAGATGAATGGATGAATGGGTGAATGGATTTAATAAATAAATAAATGAATGAATGAATGAATGAATGAATGGATAAATGGATGAATGAATGAATGGGTGAATGGGTGAATGGATGAATTGTTGAATAAATTTAATAAATAAATTAATGAATGAATGAATAGATGAATGGATGAATGGATGAATGGGTGAATGGATGAAAACCAATCAACCAATTAATCAATCAATCAATAATTCAATAAATCAATCATTCAATCAATCAATCAATCAAAAAAATAAATATTCGAAACGTTCGCGAACTTTTATGTATTGACGGTTAAACAAATATAAACAATCTTGCGCCCTATTTACCGCGCCGGCTCTTACTGCCTCTTTCCTTTAATTTATTAAAATAAATATTGTTTAAATATTATTTAAAAACATAAAAACAGCAGTATTTTAAAGAATTATAATTTAATTAAGACACATCCTTGCACGATATCTGCGTATGTGCATTGCGGACGATTAGGTTTCACTACCTTTCTCTCTCGCACAATTAACGTTTTTCTCTCGCACGATGTCGGACACAGACTCGATGTTGAATGCCTCTTCCATATATGTTCTATTCTAATAAACGTAGTTCTACGTGTTGATTGCGGCACAGTTGTTACTGTGCTTGTTGCTTTTTTATTCCTCTAGTATTTTCTTAAACGTCGGACACTCCGAATCTAACGCCTCATGCTCGGTATTCAATTTCAGGTTATACGTCTTATTCCTAATACAATTATAAGTACAATTTACACAGTTTTTTATTGCTGCCGTACATTTATTCATCTTGTGATAACCCGCACATTTGAAGCACGCTTCTTGATGCCTCGTGCAGTTCTTCGCCATGTGGAAGTAGCCCCAGCATTTGTAACATCTTACGACGCTGATAAAGTTGTACACTACATGTGTACATTTTCTCCATCCTATATTTAACTTGCCTCTTTTTATTATCGCTTCATGTGTACCGTCATCTACCTCCAATATCAGAGATCCTTCTTCCTCTCTCCTTTTTCCATTGGATCGTTCATTATTCTTGTCTCTTCCTTTAAACATTCTCTTTACTATCCGCATATAAAGATCTTCTCTTGCTGTGTCTTCAATTCTGTTCTGTCTCTTAATCGCATCTAACAGCTTATCATCATCCATCTTCATTTCATCTTCTCCGACATTAATTACTTTAATCTTGGGTTTTTTCCACTGAGGCTTATTGACCTTGAAATCTTCTCCCATATATATATTGTCGCTTGTATGTACCTTATCTTTCAGCGATTTTATTTCTTCATCTGTTTCGCATCCGAGAATAACCGCTCCTCCACCTCCCTTTCTTAATTTTGAGATTCTGACTTCCATGTTTTTAATGTCCATTTTTTCTTTTACTATCTTCTTTGTATCTTCGCTCTCTTGTTGCGCTTTCGGTTTAATTATCAAAATATTCTCTTTCTTCTTCTCTTTAACCGCTTCACTATACTTTCTTGATGCTCCACAGGTTCCGTCCATCATCCCAGCAAATACAGAATACACCTTTGATAGCAAATTGTCGCCAAGATAGCATCAAATTCCGAATTTGATGCCGAACAAATTTTTAACCTTCTTTAAAGCCTTGTGTCCGCGATGCTAGAAATCGGTCCGAGTTTCGGTTATAAGTCAATCAACTTGCAGCTCTTACAGAAAAGCAGCAGTTTTTCATTGGCTTATAACCGAAAGTCGGACCGATTTTTAGCATCGCGGACACAAGGCTTTAAAGAAGGTTAAAAATTTGTTGACAATTAATTATTTCTTTTTAAAACGCGAAACTACCAAAAAGTTTCAATGCGGTACCAAACACTGCCAATCAATCGTCAATCGATTAAAAAAAAAATTGCCACAGTCAAAGTGGGAGGGGCTAAAAGATCAAAAATTTGTTTTGGATTTCCTAAAAAAACGAGAACCTACCAAACGTTTTGAATACGGTACCAGATACTATCAATCAACCACCAAACGATTGGTAAAAAAAAATAGCAATAATCCACTTGGGGGGGCTAACTTTGTTGAGGTCGTCGAACAAGTGACACCGCCGTCACCTGCCAATACCCAAGCGCGGAATTCGGCAGCGATCCGCAAGTAGCGTACGCATCGGGGAATTGCGGGAAGCTCCGGTCGTCGTCGTCGTAATGCTTCGAGCCAGAACAATTCTGACAGTGACTCGAGTCGGTCGATCTTTGCTCTCTGCGTTGCCAAACCGGAGTAAGATATCCTCAGTTTTAGCGTCCGACCGCGAGTCGAAAGCACGGTCATCGCGTTCGTGCGTTTCCATCCCGGAGCAAGTGCCGGGACGGCCCATCCACGCGGTCGTCGCGTACGAACAGCACGACGTGCTCAGCCATATTCGATTACGAATGAGTAAAGACAAAATCTTGTGACGGCGATACCTGTGCCTATTCAATTCACGTTCGATCCCTGCACTCCGTATCCCTCTCGGGATAATCAGCACATTATTCAACAAAATTTAAAATGTAAAATTATTAAAATAATTTAAAAAATATATTATATATTAAAATATATAATATATTAAAGTAACACAATTTGAATGTATTTATTAAATGTGTTAAAAATTACAGAAAAAGAGAGTTGATTTTGCTCTATAACAGAAGTGGGAATAAAAATTTACAAAAAGAGTGTTGATTTTATCTTACAATCTTAACTTTAACATAAAAGTTATGTTTGTATACATGATTGACCTCAAATTACGATTAAAATTACCTTTCCTTTTTGTTAAAATATTTTAACATAGTATTGATGTTACCATTTAACACATCCATATTATATTAAATTAACATAAAAATTTGAGTGGGCCGTTTGGGACATGTGATTTATGTTATATTTAACACAAATTTTCCAACAGTGTACCAAATAGTTATCATATATACAAAATATTAAATTAATATATTATATAAATTAAAACAAAGTGTACGAATACTTTTTGTATACTAAAATAATATATTTTTTTTTTATTTATTATTAGAATAATATATTTGTTTCATTATATTTTTTGTTTAAATAATTTTAAAAAATGTACCATCTATTATATTCTTTGTTAATAAACTGTTAATTAGTGTTCATTTTCTACTAATAAGGCTTTTTCATAAAAATTTTCCTTGTACGAATACTTTTTGCACTCACTGTATATACCTACGTATCCAATTGAGCGTTCAATTGAACAGTGTCCAATCGTTATGTAGTCAAACGGAATACGCTCGATTTTTTTCTATATAGTATAATGTTTAACTCATTTCGGTCTCTCTACTTATATGTTACATAATTTCAGTAACTTCCCGTAAGTATATTATATATACTATGTATATAATTGTATATATACTATATATATATATCTAATTGTATGTTTATATAGTATATATGAATATAGTATATACTATACATATATATAATTGTATATATACAAGTTATTATATTATATATACAGTGTATATATATATATATATATATATATATATATATGTTTAGGATTAAGGTATTTTCGAATTCGCCCGAGCTCACACGGTTGTCGCGCCTACGTTTCCGACTTCAAATATACCAAAGTAAAACGCGCACGCGCTTCCTAATTCGCGTACACCGCGCAACGCGTCACATCGCGGATCGATGTGATTCGTCTATCTAATACCTCGCGGATCGATATGATTCGTCCTTCGTGAGGCGACGACCCCCGCCAAGGGTCTCCTATCGGGACGAAGGATGGTCGATATCGACCCGCGCTCTCTTCCGTTTCTGCCTCGCTAAGAAGAAAGTCGAGCCGGCCGTTCGTGGCAATTATCTTATCGGGAGTGCCGAAAGTAATTGCGCGAAGTCCGTATAGTTTCATTGCGAGCCGCACCCGCTCGATTGGTCGCCGCGTGAAACATCTCAAATCGCTCTTTCGTTCACGTGAAGCGAAGAGTGATCCGGTTTTCGTCGCGCCAGCACCCGGTCGATTTGTCTGCGCGCAAATCCCGGAAAATCGGGTACGCTTAAAGCAGCCGAGCAAGGGCTGCATTGGGCGCACAAGTTTCGTCGCGATCTGCACCCGTCAAAAAGTCGTCGCGCGAGACATCATATTTCCATGAGCCTTCGGTATCCGTTCGCCAGCAACAAAGTGGCGAAACCAAGGGAAGGATCACGGGATCACCGCGTGCGGTAGCGTGATTCTTCAAGCGAGAATCGTGTCGACTGCGAAGCCGTCACACGAATCCAAACCCGGTTTTTGCGAGCGCCTCTTTCTCGAGCAACGCAATAATCGTGCGTAAGTTCAGACAAGCAAGTCTGTATATATAATCCGCCGGGAGTTCGATCCCGATATCGACCCCGCTCGCGGCCATCTTGTCGTGCCGCGTTGTTCTCATCGTTAACGCGGCATTACCGCGTTTCGTATTAAGTTACGTTCTCAGTGTAATTTGCGTGCACATCGTGCTCCCGATCGCGTCCCCGAGGGAACCTAAGTGTGTCTGATAGTCTGATCATCTCGCGAGTCATCGTGTGCGCGGTCGTTCATCTGCCTCGTGAGCAAGATATCCGTCAGTCGCGTTCAAGATTTCCGATCGTGAGGGCGATATTCAATCGCTCTGCAAGATCTCCGTTTCGCGAACAAGCGCAGAGAGTACGAACGACTCAAGATTTCCGCTGACATTTACGCGAAGGGTCAGCCCACTCGGGTGTGCGATAGTGCGAGAATTGTACATTAGAGTTAAAATAAATTGTGCTTGTCAAACAACGAAAAACTGTGTGCGTTCTCTAAACCTCCTCCTCGCTAACTCCTCGGCTTATTGCTCCGCGCCCTGGACAGGGTGGTCCCGGCAATCATTCGTGTCCGAGGCAACCTCGGCGACGCACGAAACAATATATATAATTGTTAATCCATACAGGGTGTTTGGAAATTCAACCGACAAGCTTTCAATTAAGAGATTGTCAAAGGCATTATAAAGATTGTTATATGGGATGGCCGGGGTAACTCACATTAACAACACTATACGTAATTGAATACTCGTTCTTTATTCGCGTGTTTACTGCTCACGGTCTCGTGTGTTAATGCCGCCTTTCGTTACTCTCGCAACGCCATCTCACGCTTACTAGCTCACATACCTTTTAGGGCTTATACATATGTAACATCCTCCCTTTTCTCAGAATAAACGTTTACCTTATAATCTATATTACGGTTGTGCCTTAACGTAAAGTCTTTGGTAATAAGTAATACAATTGCCAATTGCTTGAAACCTACTCCATTATATAATCCTTTAAGTGATTCGGTAACTTTCTGTCTCGTACAGGCCTACTTTGCGCTACACTAAGATCAGCACTTGGTTCTGACTTCGTTGCAACAACAGAATCCTCCCGCGACTCCGATTCGGTTTTCACTTTGACATTTTGCTCCGATATTATTTCAACATCATCGTCAAATTCGCTAGGCCCTGCACGGTTAAACTTCTTGACATGTGCTACATTTCGTTTAAACCTCTTTCCATCCGCATTTTTAATCGTTACATTATCACCGGCTCTATCAACTACCTCGTACTTAACGCTTTCATACTCCGGACTTAATTTATCTCGCTTTATCGCTTTTAATAGAACAGTATCACCTAATTCCAAATCACTTTCTTTGGCATTGTTTCGCAAATCGTATCGCTCTTTACTTTTAAGCTTTTTCCACGCATCCCTATCTCTAATAGCTTCATCTAGATTATTTCTGATCCCTCGCAATTCTGGCATTTTAGTTTTTATCTTTCGACCGAACATTAGTTCCGCTGGCGAAACCCCTGTCGATGCTTGTGGAGATGAGCGATACATAAATAGATAGTCTAATATCTCTTGTTTCCAGTCTTTTCGTTCGAGCTGTGCAATCTTTATGCATTTAAGAAGACTGCGATTTTGTCTTTCGACTTCCCCATTCGCTTGGGGCCAGTACGGCGCTACATGAATAAGTTTAATACCGCACCTAGACATGTATTCCTGCATTTCTTCACTCACTAATTGTTTCCCGTTATCAGATATTAACCTATTCGGATAACCATATCTCGCAAATATATGTTTCAATCTATTAATAATCGCTGCCGACGTAATTGATTGCATTATCTCTATTTCGTAAAACTTACTGTAATAATCAATAATCACGAATATGAAATCTCCGGAAGGCAAAGGCCCAAGGATATCCATCGCTAAACATTCCCACGAACTATCCGGTAGCGCGTTTGGTTTCAACGGTGAGATATTAGCTGTCTTTTGCACTATTTGGCAGCTCTCGCACGTTTTTACAAAGTTTTCCGCGTCTTTATCGATTCCTGTCCACCAAACTTTACTCCTTAGCCTATCCTTCATCGCAACAATACCAGGATGTCCCTCATGCGCTATTGATAATACTCGCTTCTTTAGTTTTTCGGGTACGACAATTCTCGTTCCCCGTAACACAACATTATTGTACACACAAAGTTCGTCTTTAATTGCTTTTATCCGCGTACTGGATAACGAATCCCAGTTTCCTGTTGCAATCGCTTGCCTAACTTCACCTAACCACGAATCTTCGCGCGATTCTACTTCCACTTCTTCAATAGACATTGCTCTCGGCACACTCTCTTTTGCAACCCACGCGATAAACAATTCGTCCTCACACTTACTTTTCTCCCCCTCGTTATTACCTGATTTAATAAACGAGATAACGGATCTGCAATATTACTCTTTCCACTTTCGTATATCACTTTGTATTTAAACATTTGAAGTCTTAGCACCCACCTCTCTATGCGGCTGCATGGCTTTGACCTTGGTGCAAATATACATTCTAAGGCTTTATGGTCCGTGACCAATTCAAACTTAATACCAAAAAGCCAATATTTGAATCTTTCACACGCATAGACCAGTGCTAAAGCTTCCTTTTCCGTCTGTGAATATCTTCTCTCATAATCGGTTAGACTTCGACTCGCAAAACTTATAATTCGCCATTGTCGATCTTGTTCCTGTGCTAAAACACAACCTATACCTACCGGGCTAGCGTCTGCAACTACTCTAGTTCTCGCATCCGGATTATAAATACCTAGCGTTTCTGCATCCATCAGCTTATCTTTCAGCATCTGAAATGCAATTTTCTGTGGTTTACCCCACACGAATGGTTCGCTCTTTCGCGTAAGCCTTCTTAAAGGTTCGCTAATTGTCGCCATATTTGGAATAAACGCTGCGCAAAAATTGACCAACCCCAGGAAACTTCTGACTTCTTCTGGCGTTTCGGGTTCTCTAAAATTCTGTACTGACTCGACTTTCGATCGCATTAACCGATAATCTGACCCGTTTACTATGAACCCCAAAAATTCAATTTCCTTAACCGCAAAAACGCATTTATTTTGATTAAGCGTCAAACCCTTCTCTAAGAGTCTGTCAAGTACTTTCTGAAGTTTCCGATTATGATCTTCTAAATTCTTTCCATAAATCACAATATCGTCTGCGCTATTTATTACTCCCTCCAGATCTCGTAAAATTTCTTCCAATATCTCTTGAAAAATTTCCGGCGCACAGGTTAAACCGAAAACTAACCTCTTAAATCTAAATAGACCACAATCCGTACTAAACGTAGTAATACTTCGCGTATTTTCCTCAAGCTCAATTTGATTAAACGCTCCCCGAATATCTAACTTTGAAAAACACTTCGCGCCTCTTACTTTATCAAGTAGTTCTACAAATACAGGTAACGGGCTTCGTTGACGAGTTATTGCCTCGTTTACTTCACGTAAATCTAAACAAAGACGTATTTCCCCCGATTTTTTAACTATCGGTACTATTGGCGATACCCAAGGCGTCGGCCCTTTTACTCTTTCGATAATATCATCACGCAACAGTTTCTCTATCTCTTGTTTAACTAAATCACGCATTTTATAAGGCAATCTTCTTCGCGGCTGAGCAACTGGTTTCACCGAACTATTTATCGGAATTTTAAGCTGAAAATCTTTCAACTTCCCTATACCCTCGAAAAGTTTATTATCTAGCTTAACGTCACCTTTAATGTTCTCAATCTGATTGATTTGTAAGTGTACTCCGACATCTAAAATATTTAACTCTTTTGCCGTTTGAATACCTAAGAGCGGTTGTCCTTTACCTCGGAACACTTTAAAAATTGCCCATGCGGTTTTACTACCGATCTTTATCTCACACTCAAATTCACCGAAAATCTCTAATCCGTCTTTCTTCCCGTATGGAAATGCGGTCTTATTAACCTTACGCGATACACATTTTATTCCTTTTGACTTTAATGATTCCCATGTATTTTCGTCCATAATATTACATCGAGATTCCGAGTCAACTAGAAGATCAATTTCTATTCCCCCTACGCTCGCTGATATTACCTCTCCGTGTTCTAATACGCATATCTTATCTCTTAAGGCGAACGCATATTCGTCGTCGTCTCTTTCCACGGCGTCGCCATCTAGCTGCTTCACCGTAGTTGACTTTCTTCCCTCCTTGTTGGCGCTGCTGTTCGTCTTGATTTCCTTCTTGTCCTGCTTGTCCGAACCATCGCCATGTTTGTCTGCTCGATCTCGATATGTTCTGCACATCGCTGCGAAATGACCCTTTTTACTGCACTTCGTACACTCCTTATTTCTAGCCGGACATTTCTCGTCTGATTGTGCATGTCCTCTCGATAACCGCATCTGTAGCACTTAATACCACTGGAACTGGAACTGTCTGATTTTCCTCGTGCGTTCTCCCTCTTTGTCGTAATCCGCGCCACTACGTTATTTCCTATAGCCTTTGTCTGAACCGATGCCGTCTCGAACGCCTGTGCAATCTCCATCGCTTCTTTCAGTTCGATGTCACCCTTTTCTAATATACGCTTCCTCACTTCCATTGAACGACCTTTCTCAATAATTTGATCGCAAATTTCTGTGTCCATAGAAGCGAATCTGCAATACTTTGCTTGCTGACGCAAACGTGTTACAAATTGACCGACCGTTTCGTCTTCTTTCTGCGCCATATTTCTAAAAAGGTGTCGCTCGTACGTCGTGTTCAATTTCGGCCTGAAGTAATCCGTTAGCACTTTCTTTGTCTTTTCGTACGGATCCTCATTCCCTATCACCACGTCGCAATCTGGAATAGCGTAGAATATGTCTTGTAGATCCATCCCGCCATAATGTAAGAGCATGGCCTTCTTCCTTTGCGTCTCGGTTATATTTTTACTCAGCAGAAAAAGCTCGAAGCCTCTGAGCCATCTCTCCCATCTTGGATATATGCCGTGTTGGTCCTCGTTCGGATTAAACGCTGCAATACTCGACTCGCCTGCCATGACGTCGTTTTTAGTTTTTCCTCGTCGCCAATGTTATATGGGATGGCCGGGGTAACTCACATTAACAACACTATACGTAATTGAATACTCGTTCTTTATTCGCGTGTTTACTGCTCACGGTCTCGTGTGTTAATGCCGCCTTTCGTTACTCTCGCAACGCCATCTCACGCTTACTAGCTCACATACCTTTTAGGGCTTATACATATGTAACAAAGATCATTTTTTACAAATGGACCTGGGATCGGAAACGTGTCGTTATACATCGCTACTGCTTATGAGCGATGTCATGCAAGAGGATGTCTTATTGATAGAGTAGGTGTATCGTTCCCCATGATCTTTGCATAGACGATAGCGCCGAACCACGGACTGGCGGACTCTGGCAAATACGCCGGGATTGTCTTTGATTTCACTTTAGAGTCTTTTGCCGCTGATATTCCCGATGTCGTAGCGATGTAATGACACGTTTTCGACCCCAGATCTATTTGCAAAAAAAGATCTTTATAATGCCTCCGACAATCTCTTGAAAGCTTGTTGGTTGAATTTCCGAACACCCTGTATATCTGTATAGAGACGGGTACGACATTTTACACGTATTTTTTCACATTTTGCGTATTGGAAAAATATAATAAAATCGCATTTCAATATATTGTTCAATATAATGAAATCGCATTTCAATATATTGTTCAATATAATGAAATTGCATTTCAATACATTGTTTTAAACAAATGATAAAAGAATCTAAGATTATCGCTGATATGAGCGATAACTAAGCACTTTTAATTTGTTACGCAAACTCACTTGATTTTTGATTTATAAGACAACTTTGCTAAGTCGCTTGCAGTTTAAAAATAGACTAAATAAATTAATGATTGCTTTACCTCCCATAATCCGTAGAAACAATGAGACACAGTAATATCTTGCACTATAACGTCAAACTCGACAGATTTAGTCATTTCCAAAAGTTCTTTAGCTGCTTTAGTTTTTATCACTGTATCACTATTATTAATGATAAGCTGATACATAAAATGCATCATATATAGTGTACTGTACTCTTTCCATGCAGCTGGATTATAATTCTCGGCTTCTTCATAAGTATGCATCATACCATCGAAAACCTGATAATAATAAGTACTTTTCGAGTTTTTGCTATATAAGAGATGAGGACATATGAAAATATGATAAATTAAGATTTTCGAAAGATCTCCATATCAATCGTAAGTACGTAAAATAGAAAACAATATTTAAAAATAAAAGTTATATTTTTTTTAAATTTGTTTTATAATTTGCAAATAATTGATTTATATTTTTCAGAATGACTTCGCGCAAATCTCATATAATATCTAATATACTTACGGCGTATGTCAAATTCTGCGCGAGTTTACCCTTGACGTTAGTCTCATGTATGCTCACTGCGTGTACATGATGACCTTTGCGAAGCAGCCCTTTAACCAAATGCTCCGTCCAGACATGGTGGCTAGGCGACGGAATATGCTGTATCACTAAAATTGACAATGGTTTCGACGCTGTCACGAGATTACTCATTAAAATACAACAAACAATGAAAATGACACGACTTAACATTGTAACGCAAAACTTCTGGCGTGGTCTCTCAATCAGAACTGAGACCAAATGTATCTGTATGCTTAGTGTAGCATTCCCCTTCTCTTCATTTCGAGATAACAGCGTTTATTATAATATCATACTATTATGTAACGGGCGGCGGTGTGGTCTAGTGGTAGAGCGCCAGGCTCGTAATCTGAGGAACCAGGTTCGAGTCCACTAGAGCCATGAATCATGGAAAAGTTTTTTTCCGAAAAAACCGCGCCCCTCCGTGCAAGATGCGGAGAAAACTGGGCTCCGTCTTTCGGAAGAGACGTTAAACTGTTGGTCCAAAGAAGGAAACAGTAAGGTAGTGGATGAAAATGGAGGTTAGGGTTGGGTACGTCCCTTCAAAACGCCCTTTAAGGCCCCTTGGGGTATATAAAGTAAAATTCTTTATCCTTTTATCCTTTTTTACTATTATGTAAAACCCGACTGTTTGTCTGTCTGTCCGTCCGTCCGTCTGTCTATCCGTCCGTCTGTCCGCGAACTACTCATTCGTTAGTAGACCGAATTTTTACCAAAAGTATATGAAGGGTAGAATTTCCCGGGGAGTGCCATAAAGTGTATAGTTTTTTGTTACCGATTTTCTAGAAACCGGTTCTTTCCAATTTTTTCAAATTTTCGGGAAATAATTGACCGAATCTCAAATAATTGTATATGAAACAGGGGTAGAATTTCTCGGGGAGTGCTATAAAGTGTATAATTTTTCGTTACCAATCTTTTTGGAAGCCGCTATCAGAAATTTTTCCAATTTTTCGGGATTTAATTTACCGAATCTTAAAGAATTAGGTATATATAAAATATGATAGGGTTAGAAAGAACTAAAAAATGTAATAAAATTAAAAAAATTGCTAATAATAAAGGGGTTTCCGATTTTTGTTTTAAAATTAGGCATTAGGGACCGGCTCTAAGGTATGCATTAGGCATTCTCTTCCTACAACGAGAAACAAAAAAAGAGCTCAATATCTTAAAATTGGCGGAAATTAAAAAACACACAACGTTGGAAACGGGTTTTAAAATTTTTAAAATTTTTTGAGAAATAATAAGTATTAATAAACAACATTTTTTGATAATAATACTCATCTTTTAATAATTTTCTGAATAAATAAAGTAGTTTGAAGAAAAACGCCGCCCGTGCAAAACCCGGGTAACCAGCTAGTTACTTTACATAACTTCAGGCTGGTAATATTGAGAATTTCTCGACAACTTTTTATATATAAGCATAAAAATAAGAGAAGAAAAGATGCATAAATAAATTATTAACATCCCTTCACCTGGTTTTTTTCGGATTTTTATACCGCATACGTGGGTCTGTCGCGTCCGACGTTATTTTTCCTACCTTAAAGTATTTTAAAAAATTTGAAAAAATTCACAAAACATCTGTCTACATTGTAGTTGACAAATTTATAGTCATTTTGATAAAAATCATTGATTTAATATCTTATTTTTAATAAACTTCGAATAAGGATAAAAGGAAGAGATAGATTTTTTTAAAAAAGCCGTAGCCGGATAAGAAGGATCAATGTGCCCCCACACGGATCATGCTCATCTTTTTTCCTTTGATTGCTATTAGTGTCACTTACAATTTAGTCAAATATAAGCTCTTAATATTGAACCGTTTTGGTGTAAAGGATAAAAATAGAAATTTCGAAAATAATTCATATCTTTTGATCGGCTTAACCGATTTTGATGAAATTTTAATATGTTGTAAATATCATTGAGACACATTTGTGGAAAATTCGGAAAAGGTTTTTGATGACAGAAATATTGATAAAATAAATAAATAAATATTCTTGTTATTTTTTACTATCGATATCTTTCTGATACAATTACGAAAGAATTTTTGTAGAATCTTGGAGTAGTTTCCTATCAGACATAATTTTTTTTGAAGCAATAATATGAGTAGGCGGTACTTTTAAAAAATAAGGTATTCTTTTTATTTTTATTTTTTTTAATATGATATGCTTTTAGTACAATCGCCATATATTTTATGTAGAATTTTGGGATAGTATTCTACAACAAGTAATTTTTTCGAACCAATAAAATAAATAGGCAAAAGTTTAAAAAAATAAAATATTGTTTTTTATTTTTTTATTATGATTATATGCTCTTTGTACCATTGCCATATTTTTTTTTTAAACTTTTGAGACGGTATTCTGCAACAAGTAATTTTGTCGAACCAATAAAATGGGTAGAAGGTACTTTAAAAAACAAAATATTTTTTTTCAAAATTATTATAGTTTTTTGGTACCATTGTCATATTTTTGTTTAGAATCTTGGAATGAAATACTACAACAAGTAATTTTCCAGAATTGATTAAATAAATAAGTGCAAATACTAAAAAAAAAAACAAAGCTTCTTCTATGAGAAAGCAATAATAAAATAAAATAAATAAATTAAAATAATTATAAAAGGATTAATCGTATTAAATCAAATGTTTATTAATGAAGTACACATACACATACGTTCATATTTAAATATTTTCTTATATTTAAATATATTTAAATATATTTAAAACAGACTGCATATCACGCCTATTATCAATGAAGATAATGATGAAGATTAGTCCATCCATATGAATATAACTATAAATAGCGTAAATAATAGTATGAGAGTGATTATGTGAACGAATGTGTATGTGGACTTCATTATTTTGAGTGTATGTGTACGTGTATGTGTATGTGTGTACTTCATTAATAGATAAACATTTAATTTAATATACGATTATAGTTTATCCTTTTATAATTATTTTAATTTACTTTATTTTATTATTTTTTTAGTTCCTGCACCTATTTATTTAATCGATTCCGGAAAACTACTTGTTGTAGGATTCTATTCCAAGATTCTAAACAAAAATATGACAATAATACCAAAAAACTATAATAATTTAAAAAAAAATATTTTTTTTTTTTTAAGTAGGTACCTTCTACCCATTTTATTGGTTCTAAAAAATTACTTGTTGTAAAATACTGTCTCAAAAATTCACAAAAAAATAGGCAATAATACAAAAAGCATATCATAATCATAATTTAAAAAAATTAAATACCATATTTTATTTTTTTTGAACTTACGCCTACCTATTGATGGATAATTGCTCGCCCAGGACGAAACTTATGGGCAGCGCACGCAACGATCGGTCGCTCTTAGGGCTCATACTCACGGGCAATCGATAGACAGTCGATTGGCCACTGTATCGTTGTGTTCGTATGGCGCACGCGCTCTCTGCGTTCCTCTCGCCACTTGCCACGTACTGCGAGTGCTACTGTATACTCACTCTCACCGTGCCTTTTGTAAAGAGAGCCGTCGCCGACTGTATGTACAGCAATATTCGCAATAAAACTTTTCTTTTCTTCGTACGTAAACTGGCCTCGCCTTTTCAATGGTTATGGGCCCAGGGCGTTCAGAAGCGCAGAAGAAGAGATCGAGACCCTTGGAAAGCTAGGGGCTAGAAGATTATTGCGGACGAGAAGAAAATTCTGGAAGAAGGTTCTAAAATGACGAGCCACATAGAGAGTAAGCACGAGGCCTTGATCGAGAAGCTGTCCGACAGAAATTATCGGACATGGAAAACCGAGATGAAATGGTTCTTAAGAGGTAAAGGACTGTTAGATTATGCACTCGGGAAGGTAGAGCTAGACGATGAGGCTACTCCAGCAACTAGAAAGGCACATCAAGTCAACGAGGATAAGGCGATGGCAGCCATAGGTTTAAGCCTCGAAATAGACTAGCAGATACACATAGAAGATTGCCGGAGCGCATTCGAGGCATGGCGAACGCTCAAACAGATCCATGAACCGAGATCAAGAGTGAGAATCATGCAGCTGAGAAAGGCGTTCTACCACTTACAAATGAAAAGTGAGGAAAACATGTCTTCGTATGTCGCGAGAGCGAAAATCGCAGCCACTAACCTCAGAGATGCGGGAGCTGAGGTGAAGGACGAAGATCTAGCGTACGCATTATTAGCCGGACTCCCAGACAGCTATGAAAATCTGAACATGGCATTAGCGAGCTTACCGGATGACAAATTTACGTCGGCGGAAGTTAAAAGAGTCCTGTTAGCGGAATATGATAGACGACAATCTAGACTTGACGATAAAACAGAACTCCCGAAGGAAGCGTTAGCTACGAACAAGAAAGCTGAAGAAAAAAAGGGCAGAAATGCAGGTAACGAGAAATTCAAATCGTTTACTTGTTTTAATTGCAGGAAAGTTGGTCACCTTGCAAGAGATTGCCGATCGAGGAAGGATGGAAATTACAGAAAACCTGGCACGAAACAGAAGAAAGATTATGATGCGTTCCTCATGTCCTTAAACGTCGACATCGAAGATGTATGGATCCTAGACAGCGGGTGCACACACCACGTATGTAAGCGACGAGATTGGTTCACGAACTTTCGAGAAATGGACTCCGAGGAAATTAATACGGCAGCAGATCCGAGCAAACAGAGCGGAGCAACGCTACGAGCCAAAGGTATGGGTAATATTTTTCTAAGAACGTCCGTTGCCAATGTAGAAAAACGTATAGTTCTACGAGACGTTTATTACGTTCCAAATGTTAGAAAGAATTTGATGTCCGTATCGCAAATAGAGAGAAAAGGGAAAGAGCTACTAATAAGGGACGGAAAAGTAAAAATTAGAAATATCGATACTAAGCAAGTCGTGTGTGAAGCGTATAGGCAGAGTGACTTATATATACTAAAAGTCGAGCTAGATCGGAATGTGCCGGAAGATATGTTAAAGGAAGCTAATGCCGTGAAAATTGACGCTAACGATTTATGGCACCGAAGATTTTGTCATGTTAATAATAATACATTAAAAAAAATTAACAGACCGCGTTACTGGATTAGATGACGCGAAGATGGATAAATATACGTGTGAGGAATGCTGTATTGGAAAGGCCACAAAAGCCGCGTGCAAGAAATTAAAATCAAGACAATCAAGAGACGTATGCGAATTAATTCATTCAGATTTATGTGGCCCCATGCCCGTAAAATCAATAGGTGGAAGTAGATACTTCATAACCTTCACGGACGACTTTTCACGAAATGTTACCGTAATGTGTATAAAATCTAAGGAGGAGGTTAAGGCTTGCGTACAAAGCTACATCGCTAGAGTAGAACGCGAGAGAGATAGAAAGATAAAAAGATTCCGAACGGATAATGGCCTAGAATATTGTAACAGAGAACTGTCGACATTTTTTAAATCCGTAGGCATCAAGCATGAGAGGTCAAATGTTGAGACGCCACAGATGAATGGAGTCGCCGAAAGGATCAACAGGACCCTGTTGGACTTGACGAGATCGATGCTTAAATCGGCGTGCTTGCCACAAAGGTTCTGGGCTGAAGCGGCGACCACTGCGGCTTATATCAAGAACAGAGTATGCCATTCGACAATTAATGACCAGATCCCGTTCACGGTGTGGACTGAGAGAGTGCCGAGCGTACGTCACCTAAAGGTTTACGGTTGCTTAGCCTACGCACGATTACCCGACCAGGGACGTAAGAAGCTCGACGACAGAGCGGTCGAATGCATATTCGTTGGTTACGCTACCCAGACGAGGGGATACCGATTGTGGTGCCCGCAGAAACGAGATGTTATTGTAACAAAGCACGTCAGATTCGCCGAAGACAAAATGGGATACGAGTGGATTTATAAAACGACATCGCAAGCACTTAAATACAACGAAGCCTGGTCCGAAGATGATCATGATTCGACTACGGAAGAGGTGGAGCCCAAGGGGGAATTAAAATCATCAAGTGGGCAAAAGAAAAGTCCGGCGGAACTATCCGAAAAATCCGAGGAAGAAACGTGGAGCATCCCCGAGGAACAAGAGATAGTGGGGGTGCGAAATTCGGAAAAGACTCCAAGAGGTAGGCCTAAGAAGAAAATTCGCAATCCGTATGGGAGGAAAGGAAAGCCTAAGAATAAAGAGATTCAACGCATACTCGATGACAAATACTCAACCGATTCGAGTGATGTAGAAGCAAACCTAATAGAGATAAACGAGCCGCAGAATATCAATGAAGCATTAACCTCTCCACAAGCCAAACACTGGAAACGCGCCATTAAAGAAGAATTGAGTAGTTTGATGCAGAGAAGAACATGGGAGGCTACTCAATTGCCAGAAGGAAAAAGATGCGTCAGTAGTAGGTGGGTCTTCAAGCTAAAGACAGACGCTAACGGTAACATCACAAGATATAAAGCTAGACTAGTGGCGCGGGGCTTCGCCCAAGAGAGGGGGATCGATTACAATGAGACATATTCACCCGTGGCAAACATCTCAGTAATCAGACTGTTACTAGCGTTAGCAGTCGAACATCAGTGGCACACAAAACATATTGACATCAAGAACGCATACTTGTATGGAAAGCTACGAGAGGAAATTTATATGAGGTTGCCGTCACTTTACAGCGCTGAAGAAGGAGAAGTAGTCAAGCTATTGCGTCCGATCTATGGACTGAAGCAATCGGGAAGGAATTGGAACGAGGAGTTAGATGAATTTTTCATCGAGATGGGATTCAAGAGACTGAAATCATCAAATTGCACTTACCAAAAGGGATGGCTAATAGCCGTTGTATACGTAGACGATATATTTATATTTGCAGAGAAATTGGATAAAATTATAGAAACGGTTGAAACGATCGCCAAAAGATACGAAATAAAGGACCTTGGCAAAATACATTATGCAGTAGGAGTGAAGCTAGATCGGGAGAAAAATAACGTGAAATTAACTCAAAGAGCCTACATCGAATCAATATTAGAAAAGTATAACATGCAAGAGTGTAAAGGAGCATCAACGCCATTGGACCCAGGGATGAAGATAAGCAAGAGAGATTGCCCAGAGACCTATGAAGAGAAGAAGAGGATGTCGCACATACCATACAGAGAGTTAATAGGATCATTGATGTACCTGGCGCAGTGTACTAGACCGGACATTGCCTTCGCAACTTCGAAACTGTCGCAGTATAATTCTAATCCTGGAAATGTTCACTGGCATCAAGCAAAACACATTCTGCGATATTTGAGTAAAACCAGAGATGTTGGAATAGTCTACGAAGCTGGAGGTGAACGGAAGATCCGAGTATATTGCGACGCGGACTGGGCCGGAGACGTGGACGATAGACACTCCTATTCTGGAGTCGTAGTGATGATAGGAGGGAACCTTATCCACTGGCGGTCAACAAAACAAAATTGCCTGTCTTCTTCTACAATGGAGGCAGAATATGTAGCGCTGTCGAGTGGGGTCAAGGAAATAATATGGTTAAATATGTTTTTATCTGAACTTAAACTTTGTAATTATTTCACAGGTTTCCAAATATTCTGCGATAATAGGGCAGCGATAGATTTCTCCAAAAGCAGAGTCGAGAGAAACCGAACTAAACATATCGATATCTCCTATCATATAGTGAGGGAAAAGGTCGAGGATGGACTGTTGGAATTATTGTACGTTCCATCCAACGAGAACCCAGCAGATGTGATGACCAAGGGATTAAAACGGGTCGCTCATAATCACTGCATGAGAAGGATGGGCCTGGACTTCGCAAAGTGGGGGATTGATGGATGATTGCTCGCCCAGGACGAAACTTATGGGCAGCGCACGCAACGATCGGTCGCTCTAAGGGCTCATACTCACGGGCAATCGATAGACAGTCGATTGGCCACTGTATCGTTGTGTTCGTATGGCGCACGCGCTCTCTGCGTTCCTCTCGCCACTTGCCACGTACTGCGAGTGCTACTGTATACTCACTCTCACCGTGCCTTTTGTAAAAAGAGCCGTCGCCGACTGTATGTACAGCAATATTCGCAATAAAACTTTTCTTTTCTTCGTACGTAAACTGGCCTCGCCTTTTCACCTATTTTATTGGTTCGAAAAAATTACTTGTTGTAGAATACTATCCCAAAATTCTACATAAAATATATGACAATTGTACCAAAAGCATATTATATTTAAAAAAAATAAAAAAGAATATCTACTTTATTTTTGAAAAGTACCGCCCACCCATTTTATTGCTTCAAAGAAAATTATGTCTGATAGGAAACTACTCCAAGATTCTATAAAAATTTTTTCGTAATTGTGCCAGAAAGATATCGGGACTAAAAAAAAGCAAGAACATTTATTTATTTATTTTATCAATGTTTCTGTCAATGTTGTGTTCAGAAACCTTTTCCGAATTTTCCACAAATGTGTCTCAATGATATCTACAGCATATTAAAATTTTATCAAAATTGGTTAAGCCGATCAAAAAATATGAATTATTTTCGACATTTTTATTTTTATACCTTACACCAAAACGGTTCAATATTAAAAGCTAATATTTGAGTAAATTGTAAGTGACACAGATAGCAATCAGAGGAAAAAAATGATCATGATCCGTGTGGAGGCACATTAATCCTTCTTATCCGGCTACGGCCTTTGTAATTTTTTTTCTATGTATATAATATAAAAAAAATTTGTTTAAGGTTTTTTACTTCAAAAGTAAATGTTCAAGAAAAAAATAGTACAAATTAATATCTTCAAAAAAGTTAAATTATTTAGGAGGTAATTATTCAAAATGGTGCATTTTATTAGGTAGTAAAATCGTTGATAAATAAAAAATTAAAGATAAAATTATATTTAATATAGCAAATATGATATTTTTTAAATAATTCACTACAAATTTATGTAATATATAACATGTAGAATATGTTGAAAAGATTCATCCACCGAGCTTCGGCCGCCATTTAAAATTCCATTTTGGGGGGGTAGGGATAACTAAACTGTAGAAAAACAACTATTTGTCTAAAAATCTTTTAAAGGGACGTAGTTTCGACCAAAAACAACATTTTTTATCATAAATAATGGCAACATTATTACTTACTATAATCCTAGATAAAGACTATGTCAAGTGTATACCTGGATCTGAGACGTCCGTGCGAGATTTGATTTGCTCGACATTCGACAATGGGCGCGTTTAGCAGACACAACTGTTGCACAACTGTTGAGTTTGTCTTATCATCACTCTGCGTTAATTGATTGGTTCTAAAAGTAAGAGCCAATCACGTTTGACTGCTACTGAGCTGCTTGGTCTGCTGAACACGACCAATATGTTTATCTTTCGAAGCGGTTTGGATTTCTTCCCCCACCTACTTTTTTTAGAGGGGAATCCAGGCAGGCTTGCCCGTTCACTGAAAGCCAAAAAACAGCAATAATTCCTGTATTCTTTCTCACTTTCAACTTTTAATCTTTCTTACAGTAACCATTACGCATTACTAGTTTAATTTGTATTTGTGGTTTCGCATATATTCTATTTTATATTAATTAAAATTACGCACTGTTTTACAATTTTTAAAAACACATTGACGGAAGACGGGATTCGAATATAAGATTCCGGAATAACAACCTAATACACGCTAACGCTGAGCTAACAATCTATTCTACAATAACTATTGAATCTCATATATTTCTCTGAACTGCTCTGAACTTCTCAGTAATTATTTTTCTTCTATTATTTCTTTCAGACAATGTCGCTTACGATCTTAATCTTTAGAGTTACTGTGTTTTCAGTTGACAAGACTTTTAAGTAAGCATCTGTGTATTGAAATTAAAAGTTGAGAATGAACAAAAATGACTGTTTTTTGACTCTCAGCGTTATTTCTCAAGTTACGAGCATATGTTGTTTTGGCACGGACGTCGTCCGTTTTGGCCGGATCTATGTATATAGGTAGAGAGATATGTATTTATGTATGTAGATATAGTACGCAGTATCTATTCACTTCCTACTACTATCATTGTTGAAATTGAATGACGACATTCGCATGCAGGCTCTATTGGCAATATAAGCGAATTATGACTAATAAATAGAAATTATTTATAACTTTATAGAAGGTAAAAATATTATTTCAAACGATGCGGAAAGTTTCGGAACTTTCCAGATGTCTAAAATTAACTCGTCTAAAAAACGTTAGGTGATTGCGCGCTTTATTTATAGTATACTGCTTCATATTAAACTCGATCTTATATGAAAACTTTGCAAAACGCTTAAACAATCCGGACTACTTTTGCTTCCTCATAGAGGAAGCTTTGTTTTCGTAAAAAAAATTTTTTTTGTTTTTCTGAATGTGTTCAGAATGTTCTAAAACGTCGAAAAATTGTAATTTTAAAAAATGTCTGTATGTATGTATGTGTGTGTGTGTGTGTATGTGTGTGCCAAATTTGCCAAAATTTCTATAAAGGGTTCTTTTTTAATAAAATTTTGAATTTTTGCAGAAATGTTTGTTTATGCATTAACTTCCGCAAAGGAGATATCGATCTATTTCTAATTTTATTATATTTTTCAGTCTTTTCTACCCCAAAATTTTATATATAATTCTTTAAGATTTGGTTGATTAGATTCAGCTTTATATGCGGTTAAAGGTCCATAATTTTGATTGCTTCCTCTATGAAGAAGCCAAAATAAATAAATATAAATAACTATGGCTTAAAATAGAGGAAGCAATGCAGGTTTCTACTTGCTTACTTAAAAAATATGAGGAAGCAATGTACAAGTTTCTACTTGCACCCTGTTTAGTATTTATATAACTATTTTCCGCAAATAAATCAGGTTAAGCTGAAGGAAGGCATGTTTATTAGTCCTCAAATTTAAAGACTTAAAAAAAAATGAATTTCAAAGTCACTTAACTGAACGAGCTCTCTGCCTGGATATCTTTTAAAAAAGACTTCTTGGGAGATACAAGAGAAGATGTTAACAACTAATCCTTGATTTTTTGAGAAACTACAAAGAATGGGCATTTCACTGAAAGGTCTCAGGGAAAGGAATTTTCTTAGCTCTCGCTTAGAGTTTTTCCAGCAAATGTAGAAACTGTTAGCAATGAGCAGAGCAAGCGATTTCATCAAGACTTACCAGTCATGGAGGCGTGTTATGAAGATAATTATAGTAGTATAAAGATAGTAGATAATTATTTTTGTCTTTTTTAAGAGAGATAGACTCAACAGTTTACAAGACACAAAAGACTTAAAAAAAAGTTTAATATCTATTTTGAATTAGAGTAAGTTCGGGTAAATTGAACCATTCAGGCAAGTTGAACCATCACAATATATCTTTTTATCGATTATTAAGTATTACAATCTAGCGGACAGCAGTGGAATTACTAACTGCTGGACCACTAACTTAACGTACAAAGCAGCAACGTAGCACAACGTATCATAAAGTTAAAAATTAAAACTGAAAATTTGGTGTGTATTGCTTTTGCTTAATTACAGCGTAAAGAAAAGTAGTACTAAAGTACTCGCCAAAATATTACTGCCCAGTATTTACAGTAATTTATTACTGTGTACTTTTACTTAGTACTTTGCAGAAAAAAGTACTAAAAGTACACAGTACTGTAAATACTGGGCAGTAATATTTTGGCGAGTACTTTAGTACTACTTTTCTTTAAGGGAGGTTAGTATATAAACTTTTATTTTGCAGTCATAGGTTACTTCACAGCTTCTTAGGGTGCAGTCCCACGTATAGAAAATAGCGGAACGAAAAAGTAGAACGGAAAGGAAGTATAGTAAAGGGATAACCAATCACTTTCATTCCGTTCCGCTTTTATATATGACTGGGTTTCCCATGGACATATTTTACGGAAAAACGGAAAGAATTCTAACCTAAAATTTACAATAATTTTGAATTATTTTTGTCTTTCCGTAAAAAAAATTCCATGAGATTGTTCCATTTATCATAGACAGATATTATCTTAAAATATTAATTATTTCTATGAAGTATAATTAATAAAAAATTATTTTTAATATTTACGTATTTCCGTTTTTCCTGGTACATAGGGAACCCGGTCATATAAAATCGGAACGGATATTCGGAGAAATGTTCTGATTAGTTACCTCTCACTCACTGTGCTTGCTTTCCATTCCGCTTTTTTCTCTACGTGGGACTGCACCCTGCTTAGTCGCATTTTGTTGCATGTATGCATGTAAAACTAAGATAGAATTTTAATGTAGTCTCTACTTTAGAAAGTATTATATGGTGTACATTTCTGTTGTGAACGATAAAAATGGTGATATTGGATTATTTTATTAAGATAGTTTGTATAATACTTTTTATAAGTATTGCATTATATCTTTTTGTGTTTTCTTTCTTTTAGGAGTAATAATACTATATGATAAGTATACATTATAAAATATTATTGTCAAAAATTTTAAACATGTTAGGGGAGACCGGGGTTAAAACGTCTACGGGGTAAATACGTCTAATCAAATATCTCGAAACCTGTATATTGTGCGAACTCGCTATTAACATTGTAAACGCTGCTTATGGTACCCATGTGACCAACGGAGTTTCGGCAGGTTACCAGGGTTACCTGCCGTGTTATGATTTTTACGAGGGCAAACGTGTTTTTGGAAGGTGAAAGTGAAATTTTCTGCGCGTGGAAATTTTGTAATATCTGCAATAATATTTGCTCTCCACATCTCGAGGTACGTGATTATAAAGAGTAATGCATGCTGAACACGAATCCAGTGTAGTTTTTTCATTATTATATTTCGTGGGCGATCAAACCTGAAACTTGTGTTTGGGGCTAATCCGTCTGTAAGCATTCGGGGCTAATCCGCCTGTCTCGTCACTGTGGCGCGCTGGGCGCTCGACTTCAGCTCATGGCGATTGTCGGCGATTTCAGGTTAGGTTTCCCTCGAGCGTGATTCTGTCTTCCCTTGCACGTGCGTCAGTTTGTATAGGAGAAAAATGGTACGCACGTATCGTCGCAAAACGGGTGTTTTGACCGACCGAAAAGATGGCAGACCGTTGTTTTCGAGATCGCTCGCGCTCACGGCACGTCGGCATGGTACGGCGAGGCACGGCACGGCTCTGAGATCCCGCGATTTCCGCGCGAGAGTTGACATGCCGCGCGTGTGATAGATCGTCCCGGCCGCGGTAGATCGTCGTTGTTTCAATGTCAGTAAGTCAGTGTAGTGGTGGTGGTGTCGGTGGTGGTGATCGTCGTCGTCGTCGTCGTCGTCGTCGTCGTGCGCTCGTCAGGATCTGTATTCACGTGCCTTAATTGTTTTATGGAATAGGTAAAACAATTATATTCTTTAATAATGTTTCGCATAACAATTTTAAATAAATTTTTATATTTTTCTCTTAAAAAACAATTATTAAAATGTATCCTATTATTTTTCAGGATTAGATGTACGTATATGTATTAAAAATGCAGTGCGACGGTTTAGCCCCGGAATTTTTGAGATTTTAATTTTTCCACCGTTGTCGTTTTTGCTCTATACCGGTTAAACAAAGCCGTAGACAAAAATTTCCTATACCGTAGCTAAAGGTTCACTCTTTACAGTGGTATACTACATTTAACCACAATTATTTATTTTATTGTTAAAAATCGGCACCGAAAAAAAACGGACGGTTTAGCCCCGGTCTCCCCTACATATATTTGTATGACATTGTTACAAAGAACACAAAAATTAGAGTTTGTAGTAAATTTTAATAAAATAAATATATAGGTAATATAATAATTATTATAGGCTCTTTTATGATTAATATGCGTTAAAATATAATAAAAATTATTTTTTTGCAAGATTAATAAAATAGTTTACCTTGTCCGAAATAGTTAAAATTACCCAACAATTTTCTACGTTCAAAAATTTTGCTAACATTAAACTCACTATAAATAAACAAAGTTTATTAGAAACACATTGTAACAAACATTTGGTATTACATTCAACAAAAAAAAAGTTTAGTTATAATAAATATATTTCAATTTTTTCGATTTAACTGGCCATAATTCAGTACAAAACTTTTGTACTGGCAAGTTATGAAATTTTTTATTTTCAGCTATAATCTTTAATTATTTACGTTCTCGAGTAAAGTAAACTCTGATTTTCCATTGGTGCATCATTTTCGTGATCGATTATTTTTTTATTCGTTACATTCTCGAATAAAAATTATGAATTATTCGTGATTTGTCTTATTCAAATAATGAATAATCGAATTATTCTTTATTCACGAATAATGAATAAATTTATTTCATTTGTTATTTTTTATTCGTTATTCAAAATAAATTTTGTCCTGATTTGAACACTGATTTGTAAGGGTAAATATTTACTCTAATTTTTAAAACAGATTTGACTTTTAAGATAAATTTTACTTTAATTGGTATAAAATATTTGACTCAAAAATTTATTTTTATTCTTTAAATTAACTATGTAATAACTATTCTTGAAATATCAATTTAGATGCTCACGTAAAAATATTATCAAATATCACTGATATTTATTATCTTTCACAATGCGATTTTAATTAAGAAATTATATTAGATATAAATATGTGTGCGTGTGCGTTTGCGTTTGCGTGTGCGTGTGCGTGCGCGTATGCGTGTGCGGCGTGTGCGCGTGTGCCTGCGCGTGCGCTTGCGCCTGCGCGTGCGTCTGCGCCTGCGCGTGCGCGTGCGCCTGCGCGTGCGCGTGCACGTGTGCGTGTGCGTGCGCGTGTACGTGTGCGTGCGCGTGCGCGTGTGCGTGTGCATGTGGGTGTGCGTGGACGTGTGCGTGTACGTGTGTAATTATTTTAATATTTTATTATTTACAATACTAGACACCGCAAACGCACGCTTTGCGCGCGCTATTTAGCTTTAACATTACACACAACTGTCAAAATATACGATCGCAGCTGCTCATGAAGTAAGCACAGCGAGAGAACCAATCGGCATCGCGGAAAAGAGGCAACAATAACCGCGATACATTTGAGTATCGACTTTGCACGCCTTTTTTAGAGAAAGAGAGATGGATGGAAAATTTATAAATGCAAATGTCTTATAATTGTTAGAGAAACGAAAGAAGCGTGACTGTGTAAAAAGCAGAATAGGAGTTTTAAAGTCAAATTAGACAACATAAAGGTGACAATTATATATTTATTTTACCGCAGCCGCAACTCTACGAGTGTAAATTGTGCGTGCAAAACTTTTCGAAATGATCGTGACGGTTTTGTGCCCCTGTTATCTAACCCCGGCCTTCCAGACAATTCGCGATGATTGAAGGGCAAAATTGCCTAATATCAATATTCGCTTTTAAAAAAGGCATGTAAGAAATTGAATTGTTGCCGCTTTTCCGCGATGTTGATTGGTTCTCTTACTGCACTTACTTCGTGAACATCTGTCATCGCATACTTTGACAGTTTTATGTATCAAGGGGTTGTTACGTCCAATCCCGGGATTAGGATAAGAAAATCTGGGAAGCAAAGAAAAGGCTAACCAGAGGGGTCGGGGTAAGGAAGGACGCAACTAGATACTTGCAAATGTCGCTCGCAGGTACACGCTCTAAGGCACGTGGCGCGAGCCGAACGCACTTTCGATGGCTCAGGAAGGGTCAACGTCCGTAGGGACGGTAGGACGCTTTCCGTGAGCGGTGCGATCGTCGGTCCTCTTTCGAGTCAGGGAATTCAATCCCTTTAACTTAGGATCTGACCTCGTGCGATTTCGAGATGGGTGTATAAGGTGTGAGGTCTTAGGTTACAAATAAATGAAAATATTTATTTTTAACTTAAATAAAGCGTTTATTATAAATTTAAATGTGTAAGTTAGTGTGTATGTGTATGTGTAAGGTATATATGTAAACTTCTCGCGGGTGTTACATAAGTGCGGGGATTATCGGGCAAGACTTTTAAGGAGAAACCTGTTCAATAGGCATCCTGCCCGCTAATATTACAATCGGAATCAGAAGTGAGATTACATGAATTTAACTAAGTGTTGTGTATGTGTGTAAATTAATTAAATTAAAACATATAAGAATTAAAATAAATAAAATTTATTCTATAGTTATTAATCTAAGGTTATCACCTCGGGTTCGACTACTTCCTCGAGGGTGGCTTTGGAACGGAATATCTCTTTCAGGAGGTAAACGGGAATTAAATATGGGAATTCATGCTGCGGGAAATAAGTAAAGATAGCTGTTTTGTAGGGATCTACTGATTCTATGATGAAACAGAGTTTGACCAGGTCGAACTCGTAGTGATCGAGGGTAAAATAATCAGGAGGAAGAGGAGCGGTGCATTGGCGAAAATAGGCTGAAAGCTTCAGAACGAAATAGTGGGAAGGGAGCTCTCGAATGGGCTCCTCGGACACCGAGGGATGTAAGAGAGACGGAGTTCTCGGAGACTCCGCGTCCTCGTCCAGACGATCCTGGCTCCGCGGGAAGGGGAAATGCGGGTGTTGAGGACCTTCCTCGAGAATCTCAGCGGTCGAAGGGGTCATCGACAGCGTCAGAGATGGTCCTCTGGAAAGTTCCTCGAAAGGAACAGGGGAATTTGACCTCTCCTGTATGGGGGAAGAATTGGAGGCAGGCGAGAGGGAGGGGGAATCGGAAAGTTTCCCGGGGCGAACCGGGGATTACGAAGGTTCGAGCAGGGGGGAAGAATTAGAGGTGTCGGGGAGTACGCGATAATTAAGGGGGCGAGAAAGCGAATTAGGGGGAGTAAGCGGCGACGGTGGTTTCTCCGGAAGAGCTGGTAGAGACGGCTGAGTGGCGATCCGCGGAGAACCGGCGTTCTCCCGCTCGTGTCGGAGGAATTCTAATGTTATTCTCTTTAGTTCTGCTCGCGCCCGTTTGTTCCGACGATTCCTCTTTCGCTTGAGGATCGTGCGGAGATTTTGTCTTCGAGGATGTGGAACTTTCAGGTCCACTAAAATTATTTTATTTATTTAGTGGTCGATCTTCCTTGGACCCGGTCGGAAGCACACAAAACAAACAAAAGGAAATCGTTACGAGCTCAAGGTGTCAGAGAACCGGCTGAGCCCACGACAGTGACGAAGACGCCGGGAGTCAAAGGCCGACAAGTCAGCCAGACCCGCGACAACGCCAACGACCGCCGCGAATTTAATGCCTACACCGATCGACCCAAACCCATGATAATAATTAATCTACCATGAGCTCGAAATGACAGCAAACCGAGCGAGTCCGCGACAGCGACAAAGACGCCGGGAGTCAAAGGTTGACAAGTCAGCCAGACCCGCAACAACGCCAACGACCGCCGCGAACCTAATGCCCACGCCGATCAACCCAAATCCGCGATGCTAATAGACTCGTTATAATAAACTCCCAGGGATCCAATAATCGATAGACCACTTGAGAAGGGGGACGATAACACGAAAAAGAAAAAAGATTAAGAGACTTACTACTTGATGAATTCTTGAAGGACTCCTTGCCGAAATGGACCTTGGTTGGAGGGAGTCGAAGGAGATGAGTCGAAGAGACTGATGTGCGGTCGGATGTCTTACATTGACTTTAAGTGCTAAATCGTGACTCGAAGACGGAAGAGATCACGATTATAATGTTGAGACTAAACCACAAGACTAAAGCTTGGGAGGCTTGAAGAGACTCAGAAGCTTTGAGAGGGAGTGTCGCAATGTCAGGGTTTATTTAGGAAAGTGTAAAAAATGGAAGAGGTGGATTTCGTGTGGGGTGTGTCTGGTTTTCATTTTTAGGACTTTTGATTGGCGGGATTTTTCTAATTTATGTTTAAGGATTTCTTATTGGGTGGGATATGGTCTTCACTCAATAGGTGGATTCTTAAGTTTTCGCCTATCCTGGGGAACTAGATACGGTTATCAATTTTCGCGGCTGTTCATTGGTGAGTCCTCTTGTAAGGCCCCTACTGTCTTATCGAGGGTGCAACCCAGCGATTCTTCCAGTGACGTATCTTGTTTTTCGGCTATCGCCGATTTCTCTTTTATTAGGGTTCTGGGTTCTTAGTTTATCTTGCGACCCTATTTTCAGTGCCGACAGACAAATGCATTTCATCTAATCTTAATTGCAGTTTTATTGCAAACAGAAACTTCCGCCACGTGCTCTTATAAGATTTCCAAAAGTACGTTTTAGACCTCGTTTCTGTTTGTCGGAACATTGCGCGGACAATTTTGAGCTAGTCGCGCGATGCAATAAAGATCCTAAGCAAACTCTGTCTGGGATTAGGGCCCCTTTTGGCGCGTCGTATCGCCGAGTTTATAATTATGGGCCAGACAAAGTTGATAAAAAATCCGATCACGTATGCCCCGTCTGTCAGTAGTTTATTCTGGAAGGTCGCTTTGTTGCCTAGCCAAATAGCTAGTTATAAAAAAAAGAAATGTGAGGAGATCAAAGTTCACTCGCCGATCGATAACCGTCCGTGCTCAGTTTACTTATTCTAATCTTAAGGCCTATCTTAGGCGCATAGAAATTTCCGCGAAAAAGGGAAATCGTGGAGTCCACAAGACGTAACAGGATTAATAGTGTAATATAATAGTAATAGTATAATATTAAAGCTAAATAGCCCGCGCATAACGCGCGTCTGTGTAATAATAAAAATGCAAAAGAAAATTAGATGGTAACGTCACACGATGTTCCCAAGCGGTCACTCATCCAAGTATACTAACCGTGCAAGTATACTAACGTTGCTTAACTTCAGTGATCGGACAAGAATTTTTTTTAACGAGGATAATTTATTAACTCATATAAATACAACTAAATTATTTTCATATATACATTGTAGTTCCTACCTATTTTAGCTTAACCTACTTTGTCAATTAAGTACAAGTTGATCTTGTGGCCATCTCCGGTACTTTTTATTTTATTCTCATTAAATTATTATATACTTATCCTTTGGAATGTACTTTGTAGGAAAAACATGAAAAAACCTACTTGTCAGATGAACATTTAAAACGAGAACTGGTACTTTACAACGTGATATAAATGTTACCCTGACATATGAGTTATCCATAATCAGTTTCATGTTATGATTCTCTTCTAAAATTTCACTTTTTTATATAGAAATAAATCTCATAAGAATCGTTAACTGATTAATTAATACGTACAATAAAAAAGCCATTTAAATTAAAAATGATTTAATACTTATTAAATACTTATTAAATGATTTAATACTTATTTCTTTCCCATTATCCGTCTTAAAGAAGGCATGTAAGAGATTGAATTGTTGCCGCTTTTTTGCGATTTTATGGTCACTGCGTGCTTACTTCGTGAGCATCTGTCATCGTATATTTTGTTATGTGTATCAAGAGGTTAATAGTGTAATATATAGCAATAGTGTAATGTTAAAGCTAAATACCGCGCGCAAAGCGCGCGTCTGTGATATGTAATGTTAAAAATAATACATAAAAGATCCAAGGAGATATATACACAAGTATTTAAAAAAGTTGGTGTACTATTGCAACAACACATTCTTGAGACCAAATCATGTCAAAAAGCCTTGTGCCACTGTTCGAAATCGCAAATAATCGAGATCACGAATGCTCTTAAATATTTTTATTCTCATTTAGACTGTGTCATGAGTCACAGCGGATCGCCCCTTGTTTGTTTCGCGCTCACGTTACAAGAATTATTCTCCGTGCGAAGCCGAGTCACTCTCTGGCACGGTGGTCCTTTCGACGATCAATAATTACGAGGATAATGGCTATGTGCATCTTCGATATTCACTTCGAGAAGCTTCTATTCCATGACAGTTTGACCTTAGCTAAGCATTCGCCATCCCTGGCGCGTTCTTTGTCTCGGGCGGGTATAAAAACCCATAGAACTTACGGCGCGCCGGTCAGTCGTCACTCGTCAATAGCAGTCAATAGTGTGTCAGTAGGTTAAGATCTGTCGTCGATCGATATATTGTGATGGTCAGTTCTCATTCACGCGCGAGTTATCCAACGCTACAAGCGAGAAAGTGTTGATAGAGAATTCGCTTAAAGACACCCGCGTTTCCGAGTTCACTTAAATTCAAATACATTTATAAATTATGTCATTCTTTAATTTCGGTTGATAAATAAACTGTTGTGTTATCTCAAGCTTCTGGTGTTAGTGGTCTCTCACGCACAATCCCTCCTTACTCACACGCGCGCGTACACCCTTCGACAAACAATTATCGAGATAAGTTATATATTAAAAAAGATATCATCAAGTTCTTCTCGAATATTTCAAAAAGTATTAGACAAAGAGAAAAATGTTTCAGGCAAAAGTTGTTCAAATTAATTAGTAAAAAAAGATGATACAAGAGAAAATGGGAATATCCATTTAAAAAATTGAACTTGGGCTCAACACAGGCCCTAGACCCAAAATCGAATAACAATAGGATCATCTATTGGCCTTCTTTGAAGAAACTTTTATTTGAAATTTCCAATAAATCAACACTCTCTGAGATAAAATTGACCGTTTCGGAACTTTTGGTACCCACAGTATATGCGTACACGGCACACAATTAAATTATGCATGTAACGCACAAGCGAGATAACTAACAATAAGATAATCAGCGTCAAGGAACGTGTAAATAATTGCGCACTGATTGCACTGACCAGAGCGGTATAAATGCGTTTTAAGGAACAAATTGGCTTTGCGTGAGTGTCTGTCCGTGTGACTGCAATCTGAACTTCTTGCTGAAAATGTTAAAGACTCAACGAAAAAATTGAGACATTTTTAACATGTAAAATTTCGAAATCTCAGTATTAACTGCACCAATGTTAATCAGACTGTTCGCAATCGAAAGCTCGAATTAACGTTTTATTAGAAAACTGTTGTTCGGCGTATCGCCTTGTATATAGAGTAGTCTTTAGTATTATGTTCATGTAGTTGTATACAATTCATACTTAGTCATAAGTCGTTTATATTTCTCGCGCGAAACGTCGGCGGATCGCGAGCAGTCAAATCATGCGACTCATCTGTCGGTGCTGCCATCGCCTATCCGCCGACGGCATCCACTCCCCCCGGAAAGGGAACAACTACTCGCCCGCAGCGACATGTTCCAGGACCGCGGGGACAATTCATTCGTCATCAAGCCGTCCTACGGCACATACTCATCGTCAAGCCGCCGTGCGGCACATCCGCTCATCGTCACGACGTCTTGGGGTGCACACGCTATACGTGCACACTCGAACATCCGGGAGACCACATAGAGCTCGTTCTCCGGAAATGCGATCGCCTTCTCTGCCTGCCTTGCCTGCTGCCTTTGCTTGCTTTGCCACCTTTGCCTGCTTTGCCGCCTTGCTTGCTACCTTTGCTTGCCTTGCTGCCTTTGCCTGCGCTTGCTGCACGTGCTACCCACGAGCTTGCTAGAGGGACGAATTCTCCAGGAGACGACGGCCTCCCGAACGGTGAGTCGCATTTGTTTAATTATGACCTTTCGCTTATCTCGCTTTATTCGCTAATTTGCTAATATTCGCACATTCTTGTAATCGCGCATTGCAATAACACGTGGCGCGTGGTAGTCTCTCGCGATATCTTTCGCTCGCAATTCTTAATTCGCGACGAGAATACTCGCGTGAACTTCTCGTAACCATGCCATAGTCGTTATCTACTATTGTCGTGAATATGCTTAATTGTTCGTTCTTATAGTCGCGAGACGCAATAACGCGCGGCGTGTTAATAATCTGTAGTCTCGCGCGATATCTCTCGCTCGCAATTCTTAATTCGCGGCGAGAATACTCGCGTGAACTTCTCGCTCGTCGTAACACGTTCCGTCGCTGTTATTCGCGTTAACGCGAATTGCAATAACGCGTGGCGTGTTAATAATAGGGCTCGCTATTATACGTTTAAACGGAAACACGTTTATACGTATAATTAGCATATCCGTTTATTAGAAACGTTTTTCCGAATACACGTGTTTTCAGTCTAAGGCCTGATAAACGTTTAAACGTTTAAACGTTTACACGTATATTTATAGCATATCTGTTTACTATAAACGTTTTTCCGAATATTTTCACGTTTTTCTATAAACGTTTATTATCCCTTTCTTAAGTGTTTTATTTTTTAATGTACTTTATTAATAAAATATTTATTACAAATATAGTCAGAGTTGGGAAGTAATATATTATTTGTAATATCGTTACCGTTACTTTCTTTCCGGTGACGTCACATTTTTACAGTAACGGAAATGAATTCGTTACTTTCATCGTTACTTTATTCATTTCTATTTAATAAATCAAAAGTAATTAGATTTGTTCGCGCTGCTTGCACTTCTTGGACTTGGAATAAAACGAATACGCATTCGGATGCTGATATAAAAGCAAGAATGAAACTGAGCGCAAATAGTGCAAGCAACACAAAGAAATTAATTTTATGTGTAATTATAAATGCAAGCTTTATTTATTTTTACATAACAAATTAATTTTGATGTATATTGTATATTTAAAGTTTTATTATTGTATGTTTCTGTTTGCTGTACGTTTCATATAATATATATATAGAACAAAATTAATAATTACATTTTAAAATTAATTACATATTTTATTTTAGTATTACAAAATGTTAGTATTATAAAATGTTTAAATTTTTATTATTGTATATTTTTGTTTACTGTATGTTTAAGGATGTTTTATATAGTTAGGCAAAATGTAACGAAGTTGATTAAAATTTAATATCATATTCTGTATACTCTTTCAAAGTTCGGGGCCAAATTTCAAATCGATTCACAATTTAGATAAAAAGTTATCAATTCTTGAAAATCCGTTTTACAAAGGGTTTTACAGAGAAAAGTGTAAACATTAAAAATGTAACTAATATAATAATATCTTACACACAAGCAGATCATCAATAAACAAAAATATAGCAACAAAATTTGAAACAATTTACAATTTTTTGGGGAAATTTTTTTTGAAAAAAATAGTAGTAACAGTTATTTACAGTAGTAGTAACATTTTTTTGTCTTTGGATCCCTGGAGAATTAATATCAAAGTTTTTAATATTTTCTGCATACTTTTGGTTGGGACTGTACTTAAAAAACATCCTTAAATTGTACGTATATCTATGTATATATAAGTACCTATAAAAATAATAATTTTCTTTTAAAATCAATCATGCATTTTATTTTAGTGTTATAAAAAAGTAACAAATTTTTACTTTCTTATAGTAACGATAACGGTAATAAGTTGCTTTTTTAAATTGCTAACGAGTAACGGTAATGATAATGCGTTACATTTTTAAACTGGATAATCTGGATACAGTTTGTTTTTAGATGATTACATGACATAAAGTAGGTATGAAACGAACAAAACAAGTTTTGTTTTGTTTACGCCTGCCTGGTACTTTTGTCGCGTAATCACTAATCATTTCTCAGTCAGTCTAGGACTTGCTATACGTTTAAACAAAAACACGTTTTCCTTTACATCAACGTTGAACGCATAATGGGAAAACAGGGAAAGAGTTGGGTATGGGAATATGCCAAAAGAAAACACGATAAAGCGTACTGCAATATATGTAGTGATGATGTAGATAACGAATTGAGTTGTGTCGGTGGCTCAACTGGCGCAATTGGTAATCATTTGCAGAAAATCCATGGCTTACGTCCTCAATTCAAGAAAAGAAAGTAAGTTAATAAATAAACATATATATATATATATATACATATATATATAAGTAAATATTAAATTAATAAGTAAATAATAAATAACATAAATGTTCACTGTATTGTTTAAATATACACGGAAAGAACAGTTTTGCTAAAGTATCAAAAATTTGTGCCAGATATTAAAAATAATTTTGTTAAATCATCAAAATTATTTGCTGATTTATATCTTATTAGTTTGTTAAAGTATCAAAATGCTTTGATGTGTGTTTTGACAAACTATAGTAAAATAAAGTAGGAAATAATTTTATTCATTCAATAAAACTATTTTCAGATTTATATTTTGCATAAATTTTTTATATATTTTAACAACTGTTTCTTCTGTGTATAGTTGGTCTTGCCGCTTATGAGTCACTTGCTCGTATATTTAATGTAAAACATTACCGTATTTTTTTATATTGAAAAGCGCACTTGTCTGTGTCACGGCGTTAAACCCCGCTATAATGTTTTCTCATTTTTAGACTATCACACGATGAGAATGTGGATGAGGGAAACATGGATAATTCAGATAAAGACAGACAATTAGAGGAGAATCTATTAGTACTTAATTCTTCAACACCATCATCATCTTCAGCCACTCCATGTTCATCCATATTGTCAAATAAAGAATTTTCAACACAAAATTGTAGGAAGCGTCATCGACGTCCTACGAGCATTTACCAAGAATGGACGTTCATGCAGTGCCGAAAGGTCAGAAATCATCGATCAAAGTTTAACGAAGATGATTGCTACGACTCAACTTCCTCTATCATTCGTCTCATGTCCAGGTTTTATTAATTTTATGTCTGTTATTGAGCCAAATTATAAAATTTTCAAAGAAAGTACTTTAAAAAAAAGATTAAATAATTTGTATACTGAAGTTAAGGACAAAATTCGTGAAGAATTGAGGGTTGTATCTACTGTGGCGTGCACTTCTGACTGCTGGACATCATTAGCACAACACTCATACCTTACTATGACAGTACATTTAATAGATGGAAATCCAAATCGTATACCCTTTCGACCCAGCTGATGATAGAGCGACACACAGCAACGAACCTTTGCGATGCTATGGGCAAAATTTTTACGAAATGGGAAATTTCTGAAAAAGTATCAGCGATAGTGACTGACAATGCGGCTAATGTTGTGAATGCAGTGCGTGATATGATTGAAATTCAAGAGCAGGGCGGTCTTACTTGTGCAGCTCATACTTTACAGCTTGTCGTAAATGAAGCTCTAGCATATCCAGAAATACAAGAGATTTGTCAGAAAGCTGGAAAAGTAGTGGGACATTTTCGCCATTCAACCGTAGCTACCACAACTTTGCAATTAAAGCAAACACAACTAAATATAAAATCATCAAAATTAATTCAGAGTGTCAAAACAAGATGGAATTCCACATTTGAGATGCTGGAAAAACTTATTGCAAACCGTTTGCCCATATCAAATGTTTTAGCTGATAGGAATGTGACTACTTTTTCTATAGCTAAAAAACTTGAAATAACGGAAGAACAATGGACGATGATGGAAGAATTAGTAAATCTGTTGAGACCATCACAAATGGCCACAACTATTTTTTGTGGAGACAACTATTCTCCTGCTTCTATAGTGCGTCCATTACTTTGGAAAATAATTCATCATCATATGCAATTAGTTTCTGAAGATTCGGATCTAGCAGCTACGTTTAAAAAATTTGTCTCCACAGAATTGCAGAACCGCTTTAAGCTCACCGAATGGAACAATTTCTCCAACGTAAGCGCACGCCTTACTGCCTTATTCTTGGATCCTCGATCCAAGAATTTAGAAGACGTTTAGCTGAGACAAGGCAAAAGGTAAAAGAACATGTCCGCAGTCTCTTGGATACAGTACCAATAAACACAACACCTAATGCAAAAGACGACCTAGAAAAAACTGTACACAAAACTGCTTTAGAGTTTTTATTTTATCAGCCGATGCATTGTGTTAATGATGTGGAATCTCAACTTCAAGCTTATCTTACGGAGCCACAACTGCGATTTGATTTAGATCATTTAGAGTGGTGGAAAACACGAGCCGATAAATTTCCAGCATTGGCCATTTTAGCTAGAAAATATTTAAGTATTCCTGCGACATCGGCGAGTGCGGAGCGTACTTTTTCTACAGCTGGAAATATTGTTACCCCAAAACGGAATTATTTATCTCCTGAAAAATTAAGCATGCTTGTATTTCTTTACCAGAACAAATCTGTGTATACATGAAAGAATTATATATGATCCTATCAAAATTAGATTTAGTACCTCTTTCTTTTTTATATAGCTGTGTTAACATTTGTTATTTTATTTAATTATTAGCAATAATTAGATGTATTATTTATTAAGAATCTTTTTTTTTTAATACTGGACGATGAAAGATGTGTTGCGTTTGTTATATTGGAATATATTATTATAGAGAGAAATATCTAGTGTGTATAGACAGTTTACTGTAAATCACAATTAGTGATTATTTTTAGATTATAGTTATTACATATTGTTGTTAATATGACGAACTGTTAAATAAAAACGGTATAAAAAAGTATTCTTTTAAGACCAAAATACGAGCAAATAAAGGATGTTATAACAAATTTTAATATGTGTCTAATTTAATCAAGAGACACGGTAGTGTCTCGCGCCAAGTACACGCGGAGCGAGACCGCACCGTGACTCTTTTACGCGACGCGACGGGTTGCGAGTACCCGAGATGTTGAGATCTCGATAACGAGTGAACGGATCAAGTTCTAAGTAGGCTTGATCGATAGTTGGGGTCAAAATAAGGGGGGTATCTCCTATATAATTTTCCGCTACGTGCCCTACGAGCGGAGATATTGCGACGCAAAGTCCAAATGTGAAAATTTTTTATTAAGATACTCCTCCTAACGCCGATCTGTGTGATCACGTGATCAGAGAAAATGTCCCTTTCACTTTTTCGACACTGGCGGCGCAGGTATCGCCAGTTTCGATATCGCGCGCGTATTTCGAACGATCTAGTAGGTAAATTATTAAAGGTCGATAGACTTATCGGTCAGAAGGAAGATTTCTATTTAGCTAAATTAAGTATATATATAATATATATTGATTCTTATGAATCAAGCTTGAATTCGATGTTTAGGTATCCCAGGTTGCCGATGACGAGGTACAGATAGTGCGCTTCATAGTTTTCGGTGTCCAGGTGTAATAATACGTTGAATTCGATGTCTACGTGTTCCAGGTTGCCGATGACGAGGTCCACATAGTGCGCTCCGTAGTTTTCGGTGTCTACGTGTATTAATACCTTGAGTTCGATGTCCACGTGTCCCAGGTTGCCGATGACGGGATCCAGATAGTGCGCTTCATAGTTTTTGGTGTCCAGGTGTAATCGTACGTTGAATGCGATGTCTAGGTGTCCCAGGTTGCCGATGACGATGTCTAGATAGTGAGCTCCGTAGTTTTCGGTGTCCAGGTGTAATAATACGTTGAATGCAATGTCTAGGTGTCCCAGGTTGCCGATGACGATGTCTAGATAGTGAGCTCCGTAGTTTTCGGTGTCTACGTGTATTAATACCTTGAATTCGATTTCTTGGTGTCCTAGGGTGCCGATGACGGGATCCAGATAGTGCGCTTCATAGTTTTCGGTGTCCAGGTGTAATCGTACGTTGAATGCGATGTCTAGGTATCCCAGGTTGCCGATGACGATGTCTAGATAGTGAGCTTCGTAGTTTTCGGTGTCTACGTGTATTAATACCTTGAATTCGATGTCCACGTGTCCCAGGTTGCCAATGACGGAATCCACATAGTGCGCTCCGTAGTTTTCGGTGTCTACGTGTATTAATACCTTGAAATTGATGTGTAGGTGTCCCAGGTTGCTGATGACGAGGTCCAGATAACGCGCTCCGTAGTTTTTGGTGTCTAGGTGTAATAATACCTCGAATTCGATGTCTACGTGTTCCAGGTTGCCGATGACGAGGTCCACATAGTGCGCTTCGTAGTTTTTGGTGTCTAGGTGTATTAATAAACTTTAAATCTGAATGTAAGACACGTAGATATCGAATTCGAGGTATTAATACACGTAGACACTGAAAACTACGGAGCGCACAATGTGGACCTCGACATCGGCAACGTGGGACACCTAGACATCGAATTCAACGTATTATTACACCTGAACACCGAAAACTATGGAGCGCACCATTTGGAACCCGTCATCGGCAACCTGGGATACCTAGACATCGAATTCAAGCTTGATTCATAAGAATCGACTTGAAAATTTCCTAGCGGCAGAACTAAAACTATGTCATGACATAATAAAAATTCGCTGAATTAAAATTATGTCTAAACATAATAAAAATTGGACAAATTAAAATTATGTTTAAACATAATAAAAATTGAATAAATTTTTATTATGTCATGACATAGTTTTAGTTCTGCCGCTAGGGAATTTTCAAGTCGATTCTTATGAATCAAGCCTGAATACAAAAAGGCGTGATATCCGTACAAAATTACCTTTTTCAAAAAAGGTAAAAAAATGCGATAAGTACACGCATAGTACATATGTATTAAAAAGACAGTGGTAGTATTATACCTCGAAATAACACCCTGTACATACTGTTTATAAAATGCGTAATACTACAAAAAGGCATGATATCTGTACAAAATTACCTTTTTTAAAAAAAAGGTAAAGAAAAGCGCCAAGTACACGCGTAGTAGTGTATATATGTATGTTGTTATCTCGAAAAAAACAGTGGTAATATTATACCTAAAAAAATCTAAGTAACAAGTGTTAAACGTAATCTTTTTTCATCTCAAAAAATCTCGAAAAAACCTAAGCAGTAGTATATTTACCTAAAAAAAACCGAAGTAACAAGTGGTAGACGTAATCTTTGTATCTCGAAAAATCTCGAAAAAACCTAAGCAGTAGTATTTTTATTTCCAAAAAATTAGAACTCAAGTGATACACATCACAAAGTTACGTTACCTTATCAAAAATGAGTCGTGCTTCAAGTGATCTATTACAATTACAAAAAAAATTGATATCTCTTTTTAAATTACAGCGCCAATTACAGAGAGAACATACACTGAGATAAAAAATTTGTCAATCCTAAGAAATATTTTCCAATACGTCCAATACGTTCAACTAAACATTTTAGTTAGTTAACTAAACATTAGTTGAATTAATTAATTCTTGATTAAAAATACGAAATAAATTGTTCAAACAACTAATATCTAGTTGACTAACTAAAATGTTTAGTTGAACGTATCGAACTAAATATTTCTTGTGTTGTGAGGCGGAAGTCGCCGTGCCCTAATTGCGACACTTATCTGTCAGCGAGACCCGAATATTGCCAAACTCACCTGAGGTGGCATTCCGGGTGTGGCAATCGACAGCTAGGACGCTCACCCGCGGAAGCAAAAGCGCTGACAGCTAAGTCAGCAAGGCGGAAGGTAATGCAGGAGGAGATAAAAGCCTGCCCGCCGAGGAAGCGGCGGGCAGTCTTGAGCAAAGATTAAGTGCGTGAAGTAAAGGAGCGGTTGTAATGATCGATGATCAAGTTTAGTAAAGTATATCCAAAGTATATAATAAAGTATATCGAAAACGCTAATCAACTGTGTTGCAACGTGAATGTTCCTTCTCCCGGCAGATCCAACGAATCCTGTGCCGATCCCCAGAGTCCCGGCACAACACTTGGGATTATCAATTTTTTTTCTTGGTGTATTTTTTGAGATACAATTATTACGGTCTACCACTTGTTACTTAGGTTTTTTCGAGGTGAAGGATTACAGAGGTAACAATACAAAATACAAATATTTTATTAAAATATTTAAACCCAACAAGGAAATACAAGGTATTTAAATACAAAGTTTATATATGTATTTTAAAAGATTTAATCGCATCGCAAAGAATTACAGAGGTAACAGTACAAAATTAAAATATTTTATTAAAATACATACATTTTTTTTGTCAAAAAACTTGGCGCTGCTAGAGAGAAAGAAAGAGAGAGAGAGAGAGAGACCTTTTACAAATGTAAACATTACTTATATTCTATACTTATTCTATATTTAATTTTAATCGCTTTAAAATCTAAACTTATTGTATACTTAATCATAAGCCGCATTATTCACCATCACACACACACACACACATACAAAAATACACACACACACACACACACACACACACACACACACACACACATTACTCACACCCATATCACTCGCTCGCACATACATACCACGCTGACCTAATTTTGAGGTCTAGCTAGCAGCGCCAAGTTTTTTGACAAGAAAAATTTATGTATTTTAATAAAATATTTTAATTTTGTACTGTTACCTCTGTAATTCTTTGCGATGCGATTAAATCTTTTAAAATACATATATAAACTTTGTATTTAAATACCTTGTATTTCCTTGTTGGGTTTAAATATTTTAATAAAATATTTGTATTTTGTATTGTTACCTCTGTAATCCTTCACCTCGAAAAAACCTAAGTAACAAGTGGTAGACCGTAATCTTTGTATCTCGAAAAATACACCAAGAAAAAAAATTGATAATCCCAAGAAATATTTAGTTTGATACGTTCAACTAAACATTTTAGTTAGTCAACTAGATATTAGTTGTTTGAACAATTTATTTCGTATTTTTAATCAAGAATTAATTAATTCAACTAATGTTTAGTTAACTAACTAAAATGTTTAGTTGAACGTATTGGACAAAATATTTCTTAGGATTGACAAATTTTTTATCTCAGTGTATGTTCTCTCTGTAATTGGCGCTGTAATTTAAAAAGAGATATCATTTTTTTTGTAATTGTAATAGATCACTTGAAGCACGACTCATTTTTGATAAGGTAACGTAACTTTGTGATGTGTATCACTTGAGTTCTAATTTTTTGGAAATAAAAATACTACTGCTTAGGTTTTTTCGAGATTTTTCGAGATACAAAGATTACGTCTACCACTTGTTACTTCGGTTTTTTTTAGGTAAATATACTACTGCTTAGGTTTTTTCGAGATTAAATTTACGTTGCGTACCATACTCGGACTTCTTCAGAATTGTCAAATAAAAATAATTACATAAATATCATAAATTGAGATCAAAATGAATGATTCACGCATGTAGAACTCGCAATTGCAAAGTCAAAAATTTACGCATGTATACTCGCAATCAAAAAGTCAAAAACTTAAAATTAGGGAACGCTATCTTCTCAATCAATCATATGCCCAAATTAATTTTCCATTATAATGAATGTAATGTCGTCCCGCAAAAACCCATGCAAGTCCACTATTTCAGAAGTTGCCATACGTTTTTGAACATCTTATTGGCAGATATGTGTACAAAAATGACAGAAACCACGATGGACGGCTTATTCTATGGTGTCTATGTAACACGTTCGATCTGTGCGAAGACTCATCGTGAACTGATTTGTTATAACATTCTTTATTTGCTCGTATTTTGGTCTTATTCCTTACTATAGCTTCTGCTTTAAGCGAGCGGTAAATAATAATTAAAGTAAACAAAAGTTTCGCTCGACAAGCAACAGCTAAATAATTTCAAACGGCCAATTTCGAGCTAATAACAGATGTTAGAGAAAAAAGTTTTTTTAATACATTCAATAGTATACAGACTTGTTAACGTTTCGTGCCTTACTTGGCCTTCTTCAGAACAATAATTGACAGTACTTCTGACCTTAAAATGACTAATTGTTCGATTGATTGAGTGAGACCGGATTAATGTGAATCGGGGCGTTGGATGGAGTAGATGGCTTTGTTAGAATAATGCGATTTTCTTGCGTTTTTTTCTTTTAATTTTTTATTGTTCTGAAGAAGGCCAAGTAAGGCACGAAACGTTAACAAGTCTGTATACTATTGAATGTATTTAAAAAACTTTTTTCTCTAACATCTGTTATTAGCTCGAAATTGGCCGTTTGAAATTAATACTTAAAGTATTCTTTTGTTTAGATTTGGATGCAATTTTAACTTAAATAAAGTGAAATAAAGTATATAAATAATAGTTAATTTTGTAAAACACTCTTTTCTACTCATAAATGAATGTACTTACTAAATATACGAGTAAATAAGTTTTTGTTTAAAATGTTTAAATAATAGCGAGCCCTAATTTTGACGCGAAGGGGGGGGAGCAAATAGGGGCAGACAAAACCATGAGGGAACGATACAGTTCGACAAGTTTTTGTTACGCGTGCTCGCATCATCGACGATATCCGCGAGTGAGAGCGAGCGCATGCACATTGCACGCACGAAATAATAATGTATAATTTTCTCAGTGATGTTTATTAAACGTTTACTAAACGTTCACTAAGCGTTTACTAAGCGTTTACTAAGCGTTTAGTAAACGTTTAATAAACGTTTACTAAGCGTTTACTAAACGTTTACTAAACGTTTATTAAACGTTTATTAAACGTTTATTAAACGTTTACTAAACGTTTATTAAACGCTTACTAAACGTTTATTAAACGTTTACTAAACGTTTAAACGTAAACGTTTTTCTGGAAGAAAATGTAAACGGATAAACGTTTCACGTTTAAACGTTTATTCGAAAAACGGAATAAAATCAGAGCCCTAGTTAATAATCTAATCAATTTGCGACGAGAATACTCGCGTGAATCCACGATCTCGCGCGATATCTCTCGCTCGCAATTCTCTCGCTCGTCGTGACACGTTCCACCGCCGTTATTTGTACTAATCGTAAATTGCGCAATTGACGCGGTAATTAGTTAAAACCCGTCATTGTTAACATAGAAACCGAAATATTCAGATTTCGAATATTCTCGGGCAGGCTACACGTTTTCGCCGCGCCGTCGACGGCCTTGACGCTCGGTCGCGGACCGGCTGCGTATACATACACGCTTTTTCTACATAGACTCGCGTTCCATAATAACGCGCTACATTATTTTCGTTGTTGCTAGATGTGTTTCAGCCCGACACGAAATACGTATTATTCCGATCGTTGGAATTCTTGCAAACATAGTTGCCACCGATCGAATATACTGTTTGTCGGCATTGGTTCCCGTTATAGAATATATTATAGCACTCAAGGTAATCTTACTAGAGATTATAATTACAATTATAATCACAATTACAAAGAAAGTTGTCGTAATCGATGCTCGTGTCGTGGATTACTGCTCGTGCCATGTGTATACTGCTCGTGTCGTATACGCTGCTCGTGTCGTAACTCCGCGCGCAACGGGTACTATTGCTGAAAACTTAATCTGAACAAATACTTGAGTGCATTTCTCGTCATGACCGGGTGCTTGTGCCAAACTACTTGATAAAATTTATTATTGATACAACCAAATACATTATCATTGTGTACATTCCTTGCAACCCTCTTTCTTGATAACTCTACACTACATTCGATCCTCTTTTCTCTTGCGTTCGCAACTCGCTATTCCTGCGATTAACAAAATCGTCAATTTGATTGCGCTATTATATCGTAGTTGAAGAACATTCTCTCGAATATTCCATCGTGCCTTCGCGTAGGAATTCGAACCGAGCCATCCGTTCCTCGTCACCTAGGCGAACGGAGCGATTGTTTGTTTTCGTTCTCTCTTTCGTTTCTTAGCCTATGAACTCGAAGCCTGTTGTTCGCCGGTATTTTCACGTGACGACGATACACGTGTCCTTGGAGTCGATCGCCGTTGCTGTTAATCGCATTACTGGTCGTATCAACCCAACATGTCAAAGTCAAAGTCAGCTCCCCCTTGTCGCAAGTTATGCGTCCGGCGGATGCGGGAGATTTATGACCTTGCCCGGAAGGCCTCGTCCGAATCGACAATCCTAGAGAGTTTTCTTGCCCGTTATCCGAGCGTGGCGAGAATCGCCGAGGACTTTGAGAACGCGCATCTCAAGGTTATACAAGAGACTACCGAGTTCGACACCGAAGACGCGATTCGGGCAGAGTTTGACAAAATGCATTACGCCGTGAAGGGACGGTATCACGCGCTCACGGGCACAGGGCCCGGAACCGCACAGGCTCAGCCCGCGAGCCACGCGTCGGCGATCAAGTTACTTCGAATTACGCTTCCGCAATTCTCGGGCGATCTCAGCTGTGGCCGTCTTTTATCGCCTTGTTCAACACCTCGATTCACGACAACCGACAGATCTCGTCAATAGAGAAGTATCAATATCTGCTGGCCTCGCTAAAGGGGGAAGCGCTCAATGTAATCAAAAATTTGCCCCTCGCCGCGGAGTATTACATGATTGCCTACGACGCGCTGCTCGAAAGATATCGGAACAAAAGGAAGCTAGCGGACCACCACCTAAAGTGGTGATGAAACTCCCTACCGACTTGTGGGATTTCCTTTTGCTCAATTTCCTGCTAGAAAAGCTTCCCCGATCATTGCGGGAAAAGTTCGAATCTGTCCATCGGGCGGAAGAGATACCGCGATACGCTCAACTCATCAAATTTCTTTCCGAGCACTGTAAAGTTCTTGAGGCCATCTCGGGTCCGTCGACCATGCCGTTCAAATCACAATCGTCAGCATCGGCCTCGTCGCTTGCTACTCGAACTGCCGAGTGTCCGGTGTGCAAAGAGCAACATCTCGTGTTCAAATGCCCTCGATTCTTGAAATTATCCCCTCGGGAAAGGCATTCAGCGGTCAAAACCGCGAATTTGTGCTTCAATTGCCTTTGCGCGGGTCATGGCACTAACAATTGCATATCGACGGGGACGTGCCGGTCGTGCCAGACTAGGCATCATACCCTACTGCATTTCGGACGGAATTTGGATCCAGTGAGCACCCCGGCGAATACCGGAGCCTCCTCCGAATCGGCCGTCGACGAGAATCTGTCGCCACAAAATAATGAGCCCCTCGTCACCATGACTAGCGTTGTGAAATCGAATTCAATCGTGCTATTGTCAACGGTGTAGGCCGAGGCTCTCGACGTTCACGGGAATCCCTTCCCTGTTCGCATTCTGTTGGACAACGCCAGTCAACTAAATTTCATTTCGGAAAATTGCATGAAAAAGGGTGGTTTCGGACGAACCAAATGTCGTACTGTGGTCCTAGCGGTAAATGATACTAAGGCGGCTGCCACTCGAGGTAGCACCTCACTCGTGATTCAAGCGCAGGGCAATGGCGATACTCGCGTTCCGATAGAAGCTACGATTCTCCCACGCATCTCCGCTCAATTACCTAGTAGTCAAGTCGAACAAAGAGCGTGGAAACACATAGAGGAATTAAAGCTCGCTGATCCGCAGTATCACCGACCGAGCCCCATCGATATCTTAATTGGCGCAGAAATCTTTACGTCATTGCTTCGAGACGGTCGTCGTGTAGGGAAGAAGGGCGAACCAGACGCCTTTAATTTTATTTTTGGTTGGGTTCTCGTCGGTTCGGTGTCGACGCAGGCATCTCGATCTACACACTCGTTTCTGACTCGCGAATTATTAGACGCGTCGCTCAGTCGATTTTGGCAGTTAGACGAGATTCCCACGGCTTCCCCGTATTCACAGGAAGATAGACGTTGCGAGGAATTATTTGCGCAGACCACGCGTCGCGATGTATCTGGTCGATTTGTAGTATCGTATCCTTTCATAAAGGATAAACCTTGCTTTGTTGGCACGCGTCAAGCAGCCGTGAACAGATTTCGCGCACTTGAGCGTTGCTTCAAATTGGATGAAGAATTCAAAATAAATTAAATTAAATTCATGCAGGATTACTTAGATAATGACTATATGAAATTGATCAAGCAGCCGTTCCCAGAGGACGGATGTCTTCTACCTACCCCATCATGGGGTATTCAAATCGGTACGCATGTTCACCAAGCGTGACGTCTCTCGCCCGGGCGTCGCATGGGCACGTCGCGGCGGAGATAACCGCACGCGTGATCTCTCTCGTCCGCGCGTCGCATGGGCACGTCGCGGCGAAGATGTCCGCGTAATTGTCGTCTCGTTTGGACGAGATCGAGTCCCTACATGCTCACTTCGTCATCATGCACCGTCGAGTCACACACACTCGGGGGTCGCAAACTCAAGCGGGAGGTCTCTTGTCCGCGCGTCGCATGGGCGCGTCGCGGCGAGGATAACCGCACGCGTGATCTTTCTCGTCCGCGCGTCGCATGGGCACGTCGCGGCGAAGATATCCGCGTAATCGTAGTTTTGTTTGGACGAGGTCGAGTCCCTACACACTCACCTCATCATCGCGCACCGCCGAGTCACCTACACTCACGGTGCTCTTGGACACCGCCGTCTCGGCGTACCACCACTCGGGTGTCGCCGAACGGTAGGACCTTACCGCCGTTTTGGCGTATCACCATGCTCCTCCCGCTATCACGGAGAGCTCGTCGGGTGTCGCCAAACGGCCGGACCTTATTCGGAGGTCCTGAACAAACTTGCATCGTTGATCCACTGAGGCTCTGGACCCTGCCCACGTTCGCATATTGTCTTCGATTCGTTACCAGAACTAGATCAAATGCGCTCACTCTCGTCGTGGATCAAATCGAATCTCATTCGACCTTGTTATACCTAGTCAAATTTGTTCAATCTCGTTGTTTTGCAAAGGACATCAGTAGGTTAAAACGCAATCAGAGTTGCTCCAAATCTTTGCGAAAACTCGCCCCCTTCTTGGATGCTCGCGGAGTCCTCAGGGTGGGCGGCAGGCTGACTCATTCCGCCATCTCATACGAGGCTAAACACCCGGCATTGCTGCCTAACCGACATCGACTCACGGAACTTATAGTAGAGCGCACCCACCGCCTACATTTGCATCCGGGACGTCGAACGTTACGTTATATCTTGTCGCAAAATTCCTGGATCCTGGGAGCCCATCAGGCCATAAAACGCTGCCTATCGCGCTGCTATCGGTACTTCAGGGCGAACGTAGAGAAGTTCGGCACACTTATAACGCAAGTCGAAGCCATCCTAAACTCTAGGCCCCTATGTCCCACTAGCTCCGATCCTAACGACCTCGGGGTACTATCCTCGGGGCACTTCCTCACTTTGGAACCTCTCGTAGCCGTCCCATATCCGGACCTGAAACCGGTGCCGATAGGTAGGCTCGATCGATGGCAACTGGTGCAGCACATGCACCAACAGTTCTGGAAGCGGTGGCATGACGAGTACCTGCACACCCTCCAGCAACGACCAAAGTGGTTAAAGTCGGCGCCCGCGGTGGAAAAGGACACATTGGTCCTGTTGAAAAACGAGAACGCCCCTCCCCTACAATGGAGATGAGGGCGGATCATTGAATTACACCCGGGACGCGACGGCGTCTCTCGGATCGCGACGGTGAGGACGGCGGATGGCACTCTCATTCGTCCTCTGGTGAAGTTGTGCCCACTGCCGATGGACACTTCACCGGAGGAACCTGCTCAAGCATAGAAAATACGTTGTATTTTGGTGGGCGGTATGTTCGGCGTATCGCCTTGTATATAGAGTAATCTTTAGTATTATGTTCATGTAGTTGTATACAATTCATACTTAGTCATAAGTCGTTTATATTTCTCGCGCGAAACGTCGGCGGATCGCGAGCAGTCAAATCATGCGACTCATCTGTCGGTGCTGCCATCGCCTATCCGCCGACGGCATTTACTCCCCCCGGAAAGGGAACAACTACTCGCCCGCAGCGACATGTTCCAGGACCGCGGGGACAATTCATTCGTCATCAAGCCGTCCTACGGCACATACACTTTGTGAGTCAAGCCGGCGTACGGCAAACATACATTTTGGCTAGAGCCGTCTTACGGCCTACTCATCGTCAAGCCGCCGTGCGGCACATCCGCTCATCGTCACGACGTCTCGGGGTGCACACGCTATACGTGCACACTCGAACATCCGGGAGGCCACATAGAGCTCGTTCTCCGGAAATGCGATCGCCTTCTCTGCCTGCCTTGCCTGCTGCCTTTGCTTGCTTTGCCACCTTTGCCTGCTTTGCCGCCTTGCTTGCTACCTTTGCTTGCCTTGCTGCCTTTGCCTGCGCTTGCTGCACGTGCTGCCCACGAGCTTGCTAGAGGGACGAATTCTCCAGGAGACGACGGCCTCCCGAACGGTGAGTCGCATTTGTTTAATTACGTTAATTCGCTTTGGGGAAACGATACACACCTCCCCTGGTCCTTCGAGTCACGTAGTTCGCAAAAATCGCAAATCTTGCCTCCGGGGCAAAACTATCCCCGTTCAACTGTCATCAGATTTTCGATCGCAGTTTTCTTTTTTGAGATATTTGATTCGGAAAGTTGATTGGCCCAAAAACTCCGGATAAGCTACTTGGCCGCGTTCTGCTAGTTGTCTATTAGATCTCTTTATGTACTTAACGTCGCGACGCTGCCGCGTTGCTTGATTTATTATTAATTATATATTATTAATATTAATATCAATGCAATTAATACAACATTTTTTATATTTAAGTTAATTTAATTTTTCTTTACATTAACATTACATGCAACAGCCGCACACAAAATCTGTTAATACTTATATAACTTCCGCTTGTTTACTCATGCGTAATTTAAATGCGCAATAAAAACTAATCAATAGCTTTATTAGAAAGCTATTAGCGGCGCACAGTAATCCCAAATCCCAAACCTGGCCAAAAGCCAAATTTTCAAATATTTAATAGAGTATTTAAATATGAAATTATATTATCTTAAATGTTTAGTAAACCAATTTATGCAATAATTCTTTTATGAATATGTATTGGCACTTTGAAATACGTCCTCAAAGTCGGACAATTTTATGCACGCGTTCCATTATTATTTTACAACTATGACATTGTGCTGTCTCTAACAATGATAATATTCTATATATCATGATAATATTCTATAATTTTTAATTCCTTTGAATGACAACTTGATAAGATCTTATTCTAATATATATCTATATTGTAATAGAAAATGCAATATGCTGTGCTTATTAACATTTATAATACATTCAAAAATTTAAAAAAACGAATATGAATAAAATTTTTAATATAAAAAGTACAACGCAGAGTGACGCATTCTTTCTTATCTCATAACAAAGATTACTAAGCATAACAAATAATAAAAAAAGAATTAGCTGCTCATAGCTGCTCTTTGCAAAATATCAAACCACAATGTTGTGGCGCCTAGTAATAGAATCAAGAGACACAGTAGTGTCTCGCGCCAAATACGCGAAGCGACTCCGCATATATTATTATATACTTCATAAGATTATAGTAATAATAATAGATGATTAGCTTTGTCTTTTTTGTTTATTTATCGCAGTATGTCAATTATGTATGTATGGTTTGTCAACAGCTCAATAATTCCTTACAGTTAGTTTCTTGTCTTAATTCAACGCAAATAGAAGCACAATGTATTCGAAAAATATAAGTTGCCGCAAAATTCACACAATTATTTTAGAAAATAAAGGTGAATTAGAACATGTGCGGAAGCAACGTATTTTTAAATTATGTAATCTATTTATTTAATTTGAGTAAAAATAAAAATAGAAAAAAGAACTAGTAATGTATATAAGAAAGCATTTTTTTATATATACTTTAATAAATAGAGAAGTAGCATGTCGGTGAAGTTGGCATATCATTTTCCAGCAGATCAAAAATAAAAGGGAGTTCTTGTCACATGCAGTCGAGTTCTATAGTTCCTGATACTTTTTAGTAATAGTTCTGGTGACTTTACCCAAAAAACAGTCGATCGAAAAAATGATCTGCTAACTTCCCGTAACAGATCATTTTCTAGCAAATCAAAAATAAAAGAATCAGTATAATTACGATAGAATTTATTAATGCAACATCAATATTAATAAACAAAAGACATCAGATAATTGTTTTAATAATTTAAATATTTGGTCCAATAATATCCAATTAAATTAACTATTTATGCTTGTGGCAGCCCGGCTGTGACGTCGACGTTTAATTAAAGCAACTGTATTTTTTTCCGTGTACGTATTAACAAACGTTTTTTATGTAAAAATAAATAATATATAATATATGCCCGCCATTTTGTGTTTCGTAATTTTGACTCTTTATTCGTAATCTACAATCTCGAAAACCCCAATGTACCAAGTTTCGGCTAAATCTTATATTTTTTAAATATACATGTCCGCCATATTGGATCTGCCATTTTGTTTTTTGTAATTTTGACTTTTGATTCGTAATCAGCGACTTCGAAAACCATTAATATATCAATTTTCATTTAAATTGTAAAACGCCTTTATATGTTGGCCAGGTTTTTGGGATTTGGGACCACTGTGCGGCGTTAGTAAAGTTCCATTTCAATGGCGAACGGTGTATTCAACACTCCAACTAACTAAATCTAATGGCGGTATTAGCCGATCACGGAATTCGAATAATGTTTCATGTTGTTTGTATAACTGTACCAAAAAAGTGTTTTACTGTTAATAACCTTTTTCTTCTTAGTCGTACACTCTTGACAGAGTGGTCGTGGTTATAAACTGAAGTTCATAACTCTCGTGGGAGAATAGTGTGGTGGTTTCCCGTTGCCTTCCACACCGCTGGTTTGAGGCCGTTCTATTGGATGCCATAGCGCCTTCTGCTATTTGGTTCACAGCCGGCACTCCGTTCGTGGCCAGTTCTGGATAGCCAGCTGTCACTACCCTGCGCTAGTTTTTGGCCTACCCCGAGCATTTCATTTCCTCGGTACCACCCATATCTTGGGAGGCTTTCTCCATTCCGCCACCTGAGGAGGTAGTCGATGGAGGACTAGCAGCCTTCATACGGAGAACGATGTTCTTTTTGGGATAAATGATGAAGGTGGTTTCCCGTTTTTCCTTCCTTTCTTCATGGACCAACGGTTTTAACGTCTCTTCCGAAAGACGGTGGCGCCGATATCTCCTCTTTTCCCCACCATACCCGATCGTAGATCGGATCATGCCGGTGAGGGCGAGTCCCCCATTAAGAGGGAGAAATTGACTTGATGGCGTCCCCCGAAAATTCCGGGGAGGCGCGCATCCTGTAGCCCCCGCCGCCTTCTACTAGACCCACCACGAATTACCGGGAAAAAAACCCCACCAGGATTTTGTGTACCTGGCTGGGATCGAACCCGGATCTCCGGAGCGTGAATCCAGCGTCTAACATAGGAGACCACTGACTGTTAATAATATAATTAAAAAATTAAATTTTAATTAAAGACCGCATCTTAATTAAAGGAAAAGCCAAAATATGACAGAACACGTAAACAGCAAAAGCCAAACTTTATAATTTTTATTTATTTATTTTATAAGCACAATATTTCATAAATAACAGTATTTACAGGAATTAGTAAATCGATTATACTGTATTATTATAAGCATTAGAGTTCAAATATTATCTGAAATCTGTATATATATAAAGGAAAATGTCCTGACTGCCTGACTCACTCACTCACTCACTCATCAGGTCTCTTCTCATAAGAATACGTGTAAAATCAGTGAAAATTAAAATCGTTATATCTCAGCAACCGTTTAGTGGATTCGTTTTTTCTTTTTTTGTAGCACATCAGGAAGACTAAAAGAACATTCTCACAAATTTTTATTCACTTGGTAGCGCTTTGAGAAGAATAGGTGCAATACATTCTTAAAACCCGATACTTTTTTTTTTACGTGAGGAAATTTTCTACTGCTGGGTTCCCGGGCAAAAGCCCGGTATGTGGCCCAGCAACCCCCTGGTGTTCGGGGGAAGACCCCCTCGCCCTCCGGGCAGAGGAACGAGGGGAGTGTGGGATTCTACGGGAGCCGGGCAATAAACCCTGCACTTACCGTAGCCTACCCATTAAAACCTCACGGGTGTTTTTCACTGCGCTTATGGAGACGTCCCGGGAACTGGCTATCATTACTTCCGGGACGCCTCCAGCGCTAAGTCCTAACTTAGACTCCCTATCCCGGCTCTTTGAGCCTGACTATTTCCCTACTGTGCGGGGGTCGGACACCACCCTCCCCCGCACTCCTTCTTTTTGCTTTAAGGAGGTTTGTTCGGCGTTCCGTTTTCCGCCGGGAACGCCTAGCCGAACCTCCGAGTTTCTCTCGTCGGAGGGAATTGCCCGAAGGTGCAATCTTTCCTCTTTCCGTGCCATTAAGTATGACTCATAATCGCCGCTCCGGCTATGAACTTCACCGGGCGACGACTTAAGGAGCCATCAAGTAACTCCTTTCTTGTCTTTTATTGAGATGAATCCGCCGGAGGGGGGACTGCTTCCCTGCGTCGGATTCTCTCATCCTCCTCCTTGCGAGACATCACTTGGCCACAAAAGCCAAGAAATGCCTTTCACCTCTTTTTATTCCCGACCATAGCCGCTACTATAGCCGGGAGGGAGAGGTCATTTCCGACCTCTCCCTGTAGGACACGGCGTTGCGCTGCCCACGCTAGACATACGTGTAGCGTGTGCTCCGCCGTGTCCTCCACCTCGTCGCAGTAGTGGCACTCCTTAGTGGCCTCTTTTCCGATGCGGTGCAGGTACTTCTCAAAGCAACCGTGCCCGTGATAGGAAATTCCGTATCCCCGACTGCTTATCCACTCTGCCAAGCAGGGCCGGATGGCGTCGGCGGTCCTTCTGCCGTACTCATAATTGGCAAGATATTCTTGCCAATGTTCAATCATGACCGCCTTTTCTTGGAGTCTTATGGCCCTACGAGCCCTCGGCAGGTCCACTCTCCTTCCCCCAGCTCGCAGCTCTGGTGCGCCAACCAGATGCGTCATTGCCGTCGTGATAGTTGCGGCTGCGTCTCTCAGGGATCCCTGGTCTCTTCCACAGAGATTCCCGGCTGTGGAGGTAACTTTGTCCACCATCCTGACCGCTTCGATAACTCTGTTTGGGAGATCGCCGGTTGGAGCGTTTCTCAATTCCTCCAGCAATTCCCGTTCCCGGGTTTTTCTCTTGACGGATTGGTTTGCAGCCACTGACGGATTCTTAATCGCGAATCCTCTGCTCCTCTTTCATCCTTTCCCGCTTGGCCATTCTGGCCTTCTTTACCTCGTATTCGCCCGTTGTGACGGGCCTTCCTCTTGGTCGGATCACTAAATCTAAGTCGTCCTTCTTTCCCTTCACTTTTTTGTCGACGGATTTTCTGGCTGTTTTCTCGTCCGAAGCATCCTTCTTCTCTTCTTCGGTGCAAGATCCCTCCTCGTCTGGGATCTCCAAGGCAGAATCGTCGATGGGATCCTCCTCGGTGGATTCCTCCGAGTGGCTCATCGACTCTTTCTCCGTCCTTTTTAGGAATTTGTCTGCAGCCATCATCCTTCTCCTTTTTGTTCCTACTACGGAGATCTCCGATGATGTTGCTGGATTTCTCACTCTCTTCCTTCGAGAGGTCGGCGTCACCGCCTCGTTGGGACTTCAACTCCCTCTTCTTTTTCAGAGCGTTGAGTGCCGTTGACTTATTGAGGAAGGGTTTAGCCTGCATCTTCGCTCTTGCTTCTCGCACTTCGGGCTCTTCGGCCCGACCGCCGTTGGTTTGGTGGTCCCAGGTATTCCGGTCCTCGTGGGAATTTTAGAAGTACCCGTCGCCTTCTCTTTATTGCTAAGGACTTCAGAGTCCTTGCTGCTTGTCCTGGAACTCTGAGAATTATCTGGGTTTGTTTCCCGGGCGTTCTCGTTCCAGCGACTGCACTCCGTCGTTTGACTATCCCCTTTAGGGAAGGTCCCTCCCACTCCCGTTCTTGATCGACTTAAATTATTATTATACATGAAAATATCACCTCCCTTATCCCCCCCCCGGCTCCGTCTACCAGGGCATGCCCTCACCGACCGGCCCAACAGGGGCCGTCCGGGCCCCGAGTTCCCCCGGGGGGTAAACTACACCTTTGTCCCGAAATAATTTATCGGGATTTGTCCCAGCCCCTTACTCCCCCGCGGGCGCAGCCCATCAAGGGGCTAACGTACCGCGGGCTTTTGGGAGTCCCTCGCCATAAACAACGAGGGTACCGCGGGGGGCGTTGCCACGTCGGGAAAAGACTCCCCAATGTTCGAACCGCAGCCCCTCCACCGACCCTCCCGCCAGGGAGCCGGCGTAATCTCCCGACTCCCGAGTCGCCAGCCGAGAAGACTTCCGCACCGATGACTCAATAATCGCTCGTCGACGGAATCGGGATAAGGGGAACACCCCACCGTACACCCCAGGCGCGCTAAGCTTGACGAGGGGACAGATCCGGCCGAGAGACTCGATCCCAGTCCCCACCTTCCGCCCGCCGCCCGCAAGGGGGCAGGGCACAGAGTGCCCCCCAAGTGATGCGGATTTATCCGCCGACGAGCCTTCTCACGCGTCACCGGTCCATTCTTCCGATGACTAGACCCGCCGGCCCCGACCTCGGAATACGTCCGAACGGCCCGACGGGTCTCCCACCCAGGTCGCCCCGAGACGACCCTCCACACCGGCGGCACCGTGGGTCCACGACTCTGGTGTGCAAGCCACCGATGTGGGTCTCTTCTCCGATTGCCCCGGAACCACGTATCTCCTAAAAACTTTTTCATGAGTGTTAAACGAGTATTTTGTACTCGTAGCTGAATGTACATTTTTACACCTCAAATTTACACACAACACGCATTTACTACTCAAAAATACTCATAAGAATACGTTGTTACTACTCAAATATACTCGTACGCAATCCGCTTTAATCACTCGTTTTTAAGGATGTATGTGTCGTACAGTTCTTGCTAAAAGTTAAACTTTCAATAAAAGAAGACTTTGCATGTATGTCAAACAACTCAAAATTTTTCATATGTTAGAAGAGATTACCGTTAACAGTTTGAGTATAATTTTTTGTTATTTAAATAATTAGTATGTTTAAACAATTAAAAAAAATTTTTTGTGGCAAAAAAATTTGAAACTTAAAATACAATATCAATGATGTATGTTTTACACATAAAAAAGTTTAAGAAATATTTTAATGGTTTATTTATAAATATTTTATTTATTATTACATTTATTATTTTATTTATTATTATATACTAAGTGCTTGGCCCGCGCTTCGCGCGGGCTCTAAATCTATTACTCTAAAAAAATTGGTAACAAATAATTATACATTTTTTTAGTACTTATACACTTTTAGTTTAGCTAATTATATGCTAAACGATTAAATTATAATTATAATTTGATTAGATTATAATTATAATTTATAATAGTTTCCACGTCACCTATGGGGTACTATTGCTGACACGTTTTTTTTTAGTGGTTTCCCCAGTCGGATTCGGTCAATTATTTACCGAAAAATTTTAAAAATTAAAAAACCGGTTTCCAGAAAGTCGGTAACAACAAACTATACACATCATGGCACTCCCCGGAAAATTCTACCCCTATTTTATATACTGTTGGTAAAGATTTGGTCCACTAACAAAGAAATTTGATCTTTTTGTTTCTCCGCTGCCGTGCTGTGGAATTCTCTCCCTTCCGACATTCGCAACGCGACGTGTATCGGCTCTTTCAAGGCAAAACTATATGAATTTCTGTTCTCATCTTTAGGTGCATGAGATTTCTGTCGGTAAACCTGAACGTATCTTGAGATTATTGTGTAAACTATCTTTTGTCTTATTTACGGCTTTTGTAAATCATTTGTCTGCTATGGCTATTTCTTTTCAGTTGTAAGCGCTAAGTTTCTGTGGTAACACGTCTCATTTAGTTTCTGTATTTTCTTTACTTACTTTACTCTTATATCTTTTATTTGTAGTTACTTTTTATATATGAATGCACGAATGTATCATATTTTATTTGTCACTCTTTTTGTAATTTAGTTTCGACGCTTTAGGGGACGTAGTCCCAGAGCGTCTAATAAATGACGATTCTGATTCTGATTCTGATTCTCTCGGGCTCTAAATCTATTACTCTAAAAAATCTGTCTGGTTACCCGGGCTTCGCCCCGGAAGACATATGTAATAAGACACGCAAATAGTCTCTCTCTCTCTCTCTCTCTCTCTCTCTCTCTCTCTCTCTCTCTCTCTCTCTCTCTCTCTCTCTCTCTCTCTCTCTCTCTCTCTCTCTCTCTCTCTCTCTCTCTCTCTCTCTCTCTCTCTCTCTCTCTCTCTCTCTCTCTCCCCCTCCCTCCCTCCCTCCCTCCCTCCCTCCCTCCCTCCTTCCCTCCCTCCCTTTCTCCCTCCCTCCCTCCCTCCCTCCCGTGAGATTCGCGACTATATCCTCACTAGTCCGGGAGTCAGGGCTATTAAAAAATAAGAATAATGAAGTTCACGGCGCAAAGCTGGATTTTTTTTTAATCGATTCTTATGATATCCCGTAACAAGTGTGTAAAGTCTCTACAATCAACTCGGCCCGCTTCGCCTTTTTTTATTGCAAAATATATAAAAAAACGCGTTTCTGTATAGTTTTCTTTAAATAACTCCTTCTGTGTTGGTCAAACGACAAAACTTGAAGAGAGGAAAATTATTCGGAAGGAAATTTCCTATAAGAATAAGCCTTAAAAAAATTTTAAAAATTTTTTTAATTGCAAAATTGCAAAAAATACGCGAGACAAGGGCCATTTTTACAGGTTCCCGAAAATTGGGTTAAAAATTATCATATTTAAGCGGACATTCACTCAATGATACCTCTCAGTATGCTGAACAAGTGTGCACAAGGCTCGCCTCCAATTTTTATATGGCTGCCTATTAACAAATTATTTATGCAAATCGGGCGCTTGGCTCTTACGTCTAAACGGGTAAACTTATTTTGATGCACTTTATCGGAAATAAAAGGTAACGATGTCTAGTTTATGAATTTAAAATAAAAAAATTTTTTTTTCTAAAATTTGACCACTATTTAAAACAATTTAAATTTTGCACATTAAATATCGGCGTTGTTTATTGGCGTAGAGTAATGCAAATAGCACCATTGGTTTGCGCTTAAAAAATCATGAATTTCAAAAAAAAAAAACGTCCCGATACGACCAATAGAAGCCGAGATAATTGACTTTTACATAATTAATGATTGCAAGTAAACTATTTCATATTTTTACTTGAAAATTAATGTGAAGGTACTGGAGTGAGTGCTTTAACGGTGAAATTTTTTTTCGCTGCAATTCGACTGCCAGGTTCGGCGAAAAAAAATGTCGAATACAGCGGTTTTAGAGCGAAAGCGCTGGAGCGGACGCAGCGGCGCGCCGCGGCGGCTCGACTGCGTGGCGCGCAGGCGCGCGAGCCGCTGCTGCGTCCGCCAAGCTCGCTTAATTAACAATTACTTTTCTCTGCAACGAAAGCACGTATCCAAACGATTTTTTTTTTAAATTTGCTTGAAATTTTCCGAATTTTATGATTATTACATTATAAATGTCATATTCTCAGTATTAACGGAGATACACAAGATATATTAGGAAAAATACGTATTAATTAATAACAAATTATTTTTATGATATTTTATACTGTATTGTAGGTTGTATATTGTCAATTGTATGCTGTATTGTATATTGTATACTGTCAATACAGATAGAAAATAGATTTTCTACATTTTTCTGATCTTTATGATTATTCCATTAAAAAGAGGATATATTTTCGTAACTAATAGTGACAAACAATTATATATTTAAAAAAGTCGTTTTTATTAAAAAATCGTTTTAAGTAAAAAATTATATTAGTAATTTTGTGTGTGTAAAGAGTGGTAAGATAAAATACAATTTTTTCATCGCGCTTGTTCGCTCGTCTTCGCTCCGTTGATAAGTACGCGGATAAAATGATACGAATCTTTCAAAGATTCAAGAAGTTTACCATTACATGCGTTATTCTGTTTTATTTGCAACTAGAAAAATAAATTAAATTATTTTAAACAAAAAAAAGACTCGGAAAAATTTACGTAAAATAAAGTAAAATAAGTGTGTAGAAAACCTATTTTCTATCTGTATTGACAGTATACAATATACAATACAGCATACAATTGACAATATACAACCTACAATACAGTATAAAATATCATAAAAATAATTTGTTATTAATTAATACGTATTTTTCCTAATATATCTTGTGTATCTCCGTTAATACTGAGAATATGACATTTATAATGTAATAATCATAAAATTCGGAAAATTTCAAGCAGATTTAAAAAAAAAATCGTTTGGATACGTGCTTTCGTTGCAGAGAAAAGTAATTGTTAATTAAGCGAGCTTGGCGGACGCAGCAGCGGTTCGCGCGCCTGCGCGCCACGCAGTCGAGCCGCCGCGGCGCGCCGCTGCGTCCGCTCCAGCGCTTTCGCTCTAAAACCGCTGTATTCGACATTTTTTTCGCCGAACCTGGCAGTCGAATTGCAGCGAAAAAAAATTTCACCGTTAAAGCACTCACTCCAGTACCTTCACATTAATTTTCAAGTAAAAATATGAAATAGTTTACTTGCAATCATTAATTATGTAAAAGTCAATTATCTCGGCTTCTATTGGTCGTATCGGGACGTTTTTTTTTTTGAAATTCATGATTTTTTAAGCGCAAACCAATGGTGCTATTTGCATTACTCTACGCCAATAAACAACGCCGATATTTAATGTGCAAAATTTAAATTGTTTTAAATAGTGGTCAAATTTTAGAAAAAAAAATTTTTTTATTTTAAATTCATAAACTAGACATCGTTACCTTTTATTTCCGATAAAGTGCATCAAAATAAGTTTACCCGTTTAGACGTAAGAGCCAAGCGCCCGATTTGCATAAATAATTTGTTAATAGGCAGCCATATAAAAATTGGAGGCGAGCCTTGTGCACACTTGTTCAGCATACTGAGAGGTATCATTGAGTGAATGTCCGCTTAAATATGATAATTTTTAACCCAATTTTCGGGAACCTGTAAAAATGGCCCTTGTCTCGCGTATTTTTTGCAATTTTGCAATTAAAAAAAATTTTTTAAATTTTTTTAAGGCTTATTTTTATAGGAAATTTCCTTCCGAACAATTTTCCTCTCTTCAAGTTTTGTCGTTTGACCAACACAGAAGGAGTTATTTAAAGAAAACTATACAGAAACGCGTTTTTTAATATATTTTGCAATAAAAAAAGGCGAAGCGGGCCGAGTTGATTGTAGAGACTTTACACACTTGTTACGGGATATCATAAGAATCGATTAAAAAAAAATCCAGCTTTGCGCCGTGAACTTCAATATCTAATCCCTTGACTCCCGAACTACACCGTTATGCGCCGTAAACGTCGACTCACTGTCAGCGAGGTTTTCTCTACAGACGTCCCCGGGCATGTTTATGTCAACGAGCTCCTACCTACTGACGTCTACAATCTGTTGCGCCGGACTCGGGTCGAGGCCAAGCGGCTGTCTTACAAGCATGTATGGTGCAGGGACGGCCAGATTTTTGTCCGTAAGGACCGGGGTCATTCTCCCGTTTTGATTGCCGCCGAGGCCGATCTTGCGGGGCTTCAGTGACTCGTGATCGACGGGGGCTGTGTTCCTTCTGCTTCGCATGATTGTCTCGCAATTGCTCACTTCAATGCTAGCTCCCTTCCTGCTCATCTTGAGTCAATTCAAGCCTTCTTATCGTTCAATTTTTTTCACATCATCTCGATTTCTGAGACCTGGCTTCACTCACATATTTCCGATGATCTAGTGCGTATCCCTGGCTATTATTTGTTGCGTGTAGACAGAGAGGGCAGGGAGGGAGGCGGTGTTGCTTGTTACGTGCATGAATCGTTGCGGGCGCGCGTTCTGGCGTCGTCGCCTTCCGCTTTCTCGAATGCACCCGAATATCTTATTCTCGACATCCGTTGTGGCACGTGCGAGCCTCTTTTATTCACCACCATGTATCGCAGACCGAGGGGCAAGAATTTCAGTAATTACATCGACGTGCTCGCTACATTTATGCATAGTTATAGGAACATTATTATTACGGGTGACTTGAATTGTAACCTCCTCGCATCATCATACGAATCTAATCACCTTAGAGGTATTGTCTCACAGTTGTCGCTTAATATCGTCGAATCTCCTTCGACTTTTCACACCAGCTCCTCTGACTCATGGTTAGACGTTTTCATAGTCGACAACTTGGATAAAGTTTTATCTTTTCGAAAGTCTAACGCTCCTTTTATCAATGGTCACGATCTCATCGAGTTATCCTATTCCTTCAAGGTCCCGTCCTTCGCGAGTCGCACTTTGGTTCGTCGCTGCTACAAGAGATTTAACGAGGAAGCGTTCGTCCTGACTCTTACTTCTAAGCTCTCTACATCTTTCCCGTCTGATTTTGGTCCGTCAAGCTCTAGCGAATCTGACATTGATAACATCCTGAGCACTATTACTAACGATTTTACTGCTAGTCTCGATCTACATGCTCCTGTTCATTCTTTTCGTGTGTCTCGCCCGTCAGCGCCTTGGCTTACCGACGACCTTTCAAACCGCATTCGGCATCGCAATGGTCTCTTCAATGCTGCGCGTAAATCTGGCAACATTCTCGACTTTCACATTTACAGGCTTTACAGAGGTCGTCTCACGCTCGATTTAAGGGAAGCTAGAGAGAAGTTCTATATGAATAGATTGAGCACAGCCTCTGATTCGTCCACGATTTGGCGTGAACTTGCCAACCTTGGTTTAGTTGAATCGCCTCTTTCCTCACCTCTTGTCTTTTTTTCACGCGATCTCTTGAATGCCCATTATTCCTCTGTCTCAAATTGTTATCCTTCCTGTTCGCAATCTCAATTCTCCAATATCATTTTATCCACAATGCCTGATGAACCACATTTTAGTTTCACTGAAATATCCAACGACAACCTCCGCTCCTTGATGGCTTCTTCACCTTCTGTTTCCTTTCGCTCAGGTTATGATCAATTACCTCTCTTTGCTATTGCCTTGTCCTTTTCTCATATTGGTAACCTTTTGACCTCTTTTTTCAACTGCTGTCTCAATCTGGGCTACTTCCCATCTCTCTGGAAACGCGCTATAGTGCGTCCTCTCTCTAAAGTTAGATCACCTACCTCTCCCTCCGAAACGAGACCCATTGCCAACTTGTGCGAACTTTCTAAGCTGTTCGAAAAAATCCTTCACCGCCAAATTGTTGACTTTATAAATTTGCACCATATTCTCGACGACCGTCAATCTGGTTATCGCAAGGGTTACTCTACCCAGTCTGCCCTTCTTAGACTATTTCACGATATTTTGAGTGGCGTTGACGTAGGTGAGGTATTGATCCTAGTCCTCTTTGACTTTAGTAAGGCTTTTGACACTGTCTCTCATCCTTTGCTTCTGTCTAAACTGAGGAAACTCGGGTTTTCTGATCTTGCCCTCAAATTAATTTTTTCATACCTTACTGGTCGCTCTCAGGCGGTCGTTGATCTGGCTGGTGAATTCTCCGATTGGCTATCCATCACCTCTGGTGTGCCTCAGGGATCGGTATTAGGACCGCTCCTCTTTTTTCTCTTCATCAATGACATCGGTGCGTCTCTTAGATTTACCCAACGCTTGATTTTCGCTGACGACACTCAGATTTACCGTAGGTGTCTCTTTGGTCAGTTAAACGTTGCTTTGCAGTTGGTGGCCCATGATGTCGGAGTCATCTCCGAATATGCGACCACAATTGGATTGTCTCTCAATCTCAAGAAATCCAAAGTATTAATATTCGGTAGCAAGCGTTACGTGGACCAAATAGATCTTCACGATTTACCTCTCATCTCTGTTAGTGGTACCTCTATTCCGTTTGTCTCTCAGGCTCGAAATCTGGGTGTCATTATGAGCTCCGACCTATCTTGGAACAGCCACGTTGCTCATATATCTAAGCGAGTACACTTCACGTTGCACAAGCTTAAGTTCCATAAGAACTCCTTATCATTGCAATTGCGTGTAAAACTCGTGTCTGCATTGATTTGGCCTCTGCTTGACTATTGCTCTCTTGTTTACAACGATGTTACTGATGAGCTTAACATAAAACTGCAGAGACTTATCAACTGCACGATTCGGTTTATCTTTAATTTGCGTCGAGAAGAACACATCACTCCTTACCGCCACCAATTAGGGTGGCTGTCTGTTAGAAATCGACGTCTCTTTTTCCTTGGCATCGAAATGTTTCAGATATATCATGGTATGTCTCCTAGCTACCTCTCTGAGATCTTTGTCAGAGCTGATCTCTCGATTAGACGATCGTCTCGACTCGCACTGCCTAGTACTTTCCAAATTCCTATTCACAGAACCGAGACTTACCACCAGTCCTTTCACCTAGCTGGTATTTACTTATGGAATTCGCTTCCTTCCGAGGTTGTGTCGTCTTCGTCTCTAAATGAATTTAAGCAGAAGCTCAATGGCTATTTATTTGCACTTGAGCTCGGTTCCGGTTGAGGTTTTACCTTGGAGCTATCTAACGTCTATGTACGATGTAGCGTTATTGCGAGATGGGTGCAAGTACATTTAGTCTTAGCTTGCCTAGTCACTGTACTCAAATCGTTGCTGCTCCAACATCTTAACTAGTTTTAAGTATCAATGTTATTTTTCTGCGATTGTTGTTGGAGTGAGAGCGCAACTGAATTTCGATTTTTATTTCTTCATCATTATTTCAGTTATTAATATTGTCAACGAGATTTTGTTCTGAAGCGTTTGCTGAGGTGGAAATAATTAGTAATTAATATTATTACTGCAATATAGTCATTATTATCTTCATTGTTTCCGCTTTTGCTCACTGCTTTATTACAATTTGTCTCATCTGTTCTGTATCTCTAGTTCTTACTTATTCCAATTTTTTTGTTTATTTTACTTTATGTATATCCATGTATTTTTCATCATTTGCCTAAAGTCATGACTATGGCATAATAAACAAACTCAAACTCAAACTCAAACTCTCTCTCTCTCTCTCTTTCTCTCTCTCCCCCTCTCTCCCTCCCTCCCTCCCTCCCTAAATCCCTCCCTCCCTCCCTCCCTCCCTAAATTCCTCCCTCCCTCCCTAAATCCCTCCCTCCCTCCCTAAATCCCTCCCTAAATCCCTCCCTCCCTTCCTCCCTCCCTCCCCCCCCTCTCTCTCTCTCTCTCTCTCTCTCTCTCTCTCTCTCTCTCTCTCTCTCTCTCTCTCTCTCCCTCTCCTTCTCTCCCTCTAAAATCAGTAACGAAAAACTAGACAGTTTATAACTCTCCCCGGGAAATTCTACCCCTGTTTTATATACAATTCTTTAAAATTCGGTCAATTATGTCCCGAAAAATTCGTCAAACTTCTAATACCGGTTTTCAAAAAGATCGGTAACGAAAAATTATATACTTTATAGCACTCCCCGGAAAATTCAAGCCTTACTTTATGTACAATTTTTTGAGATTCGATCATTCGGAACCGATTTCCAAAAAGATCGGTAACAAAAAATAGTACACTTTATAACACTCCCCGGGAAATTCTACTCCTTCTTCATGTACAATTTTTTGAGATTCAATCAATTATTTCCCGAAAAATTTGAAAAATTAAAAAAACCGGTTTCCGAAAACATTGGTAACAAAACTGTACACATTATGACGCTCCCCAAAAAATTCTACCCCTACTTCATATACAATTCTTTAAGATTTGGTCAATAAATTCCCGAAAAATTGAAAAAATTTTGATACCGGCTTCCAAAAAGATCGGTAACGAAAAATTATACACTTTATAGCATCGTAGCCATCCTCAAAAAATTAGAAAATTTTGAAACCGATTTCTAAAAAATTGATTATGAAAAATTATACACGTCTTTGCCATCCCCGAAAAATTATAAAAATTTGAGCATTGTTTTTAAGAAAGTAACAAAAAATTATCTCTAAAAAAATTCAGCTAATATCTCAAAATTTTACCTTTATTTTATATGTAATTCTTTAAGATTCAATTATTTCCCGAGAAATTAGAAAAATTTTGTAACCGGTTTCCAAAAAAATCGGTAACGAAAAATAATACACTTTATGGCAATCCCCGACAAATTCCACCCCTACTTCATTTTTTCAAGATTTTGTAAATTAATTTCCGAAAAAATGGAAAAATTTTGTAACCGATTTCCAAAAAGATCGGTAACAAAAAACTATATACTTTATAGCATTTTCCAGAAAATTCTACCCCTACTTCATATATAATTTTTTAAGATTCGGTCAATTATTTCCCGAAAAATTGGAAAAATTAAAAAAATCGGTTTCCAGAAAATCAGTAGCGAAAAACTATACACTTTATGGCACTCCCCGGGAAAATCTACCCCTATTTCATGTATCCTTGGTAAAAATTCGGTCCACTAACGAATGAGTAGTTCGCGGTCAGACATACATACATACATACAGACGACGGTACTTATATATATAGATTATATTTACACCAAAAATGTCGATTCTCATAAGGGATAATGTTAATTTTATCAACTTTAAACTTAAATAACTGTTGTAATCCAAAATTACAACAAGTAATTATTAAATTAATTATTAAAATCACAGAATAGTCTTTCGAAAGACTTCGAGGAAATTGTCTTTCGAAAGAGATCTCAGGTTACGCCGACGCGAACGTGGAAGTCCATCAAGCTTCCGCGTCAATCGACCTATTGCGATATGCATAGGAATGTGCAACAACGCATTTTGGCAATCGCGGAAACGCGGAATCACAGCGAGATTGCGAATGCGCTCGGTCACTGACCGACCGCATTCGGGGAGCCGTCGAACCCGGCGGAAAGGCGCTGACAGGGCATAAGTTAAGATAATATAAGGAACCGCCGAAGAAGCCGTGACGGAGAGTATAACACCGAGACTCAACCCGCGACCGTTCTCGTAAGTCGTGTCGCGTAAACATTGTAACGAAGTGCGGACGAGCGAGTGATTGTAATTATAAAAGGTTAAACCAAGTGTGAAGTGTAAGGAGGCAATGAAATAAAGCTCCAACATAAGATAAAATAAAGTGAAGTTAATTCAACGACGCCTACACCCCGTTCCACCTACGAAACCGAACCTGCTCTTCCTAGTCTGCCCGCCCGTGCTTTCCGAGTTCCAACTCGTAAGGTCAAAAGGATCCCGAAAATAATAAACGTTTTGCCGTAAGCCGTCACCAACCGGCGACGCGGCATAACATAACTCTTAAATAACTTCTAAATTTTACAGAGTATTTTTAATTTAATTTAGAAACAATTTACAGCACTTTCTGAATATATTTGAAATACCTCCAGTACATCCTTAATTACAATAACTTTTAAACCAGTAAGAGAATTGTGCTGAAGTTTTACACAGATACTTAGACGTAATAATAGAACAATCTATGAAATTTTTAGATTTTTGTAATGCTTTGAGATGTCACACGTACATCCTTAAGGTATTTGTGTCGCGACAGTATTAGTAAAAAATAATGATCACACTGCATACGATAATGTACGGAAAACTCTACTTATCTGTGTAAAACTTTTGACTAAGCTGTACCGTTTTCAACCAATCCTGTATGGTCTTACCAATCTGACAACACTGTATGCTCGCGACTCTCGTCAGAAATGTCAGTATACCATTGAAGTTAGCTCGCGATGTTCGCGTAATTGAGATTATTGAGATTATGCTATTGAGGTTATTTTGAATTAGAAAAAATATAAGCGAAAATGTCTGTTGTACGTTACAAAGGAAGATTAATGAAAGAAAAAGTATTGAAGAAAAGACTTAAAGTTTTAGCGGCAATATCTGAAGCGAAGAAAAAGAAAAAGTCCTGTCAAGAAGACAATCATTGGAAGACGTATTGTAAAAGTGTCCGAACTTGCCAAAAATCTAACTTGCTGTTACTGTGAAAAAGATCTTTCACTTAAAAATGTAGTAAACGAAAGACGACTTGGTTTAAATTCAATTTTGAAAATACGATGTATATCAAGAGACACGGTAGTGTCTCGCGCCAAGTACACGCGGAGCGAGACCGACCGTGACTCTTTTACGCGACGCGACGGGTTGCGAGTACTCGAGATGTTGAGATCTCGATAACGAATGAACGGATCAAGTTCTAAATAGGCTTAATCGATAGCTAGTAGGTAAACCAGGCCGGTTCTAAATGAGTTCGTGTGCGTGCGTGTATGTGTGATATCGCGCGCGCGCGCGCGCGCGCGTGTGTGTGTGTGTGTGTGTGTGTGTGTAATATCGGGTTACACATGGGTGTCGGATTTTGCGGTCGAGAACCGCGTTTTTCGGGCGCCGCGGAGGGAGGGGGTCCGCGTTTTCGGGATCCGCGTGCAACGGCCGCGTGACGCGCTATCTCCTCCGTTCTCGCTCCCGGCCCCCGTTCGCGCGGTCCCTCTCGCTCCCGGCCCCTGTTTGCGCGCTTTCTCTTTCGCTCGCGTTCTCGCTCGCAGCCGGCTCCTGTTCGCGTTATCTCCTCCGTTCTCGCTCCCGGCCCCCGCTCGCGCGCGTCTTCTCGTTTGCATTCTCTCTCTCTCCCCCGTTTGCGCGGTCTCGCTCACGACCTCATTAAAAATTTGTTCCTTTTGTATTTCTATAATAATCACTTTGTTAGTTTTTGCGTCTAATAGTCGCCATATAGAGAGAAAGCAATAATTTCCTAGCTATTAAGTAAGGAATGATATACAGAGAAATCGACGAATGCATGTTATAGTGGTCTTTTATTAGGTAAGATTTAATTTTCTAACATATGTTATAAATATTATAAATTGAAAATTGAACATATATAGATGTCAGTAAAACAAACATAAATTTTTCTTAAATTGAGATTATGAGATAATAACAATTTTTTCTTATATAATAAATATTATTCATTGAATGGACAAAATGCGAGGTATTCATACGCGATTCAAGCAGACAGTATCAAGAATTTATTTACGTATAAATTCTTTTTCACCTAAAACACACAAAATAACAAGATTAAGATAAGGATTCAATTTTTATTGAAAAAGCGATTATCTTACATATATTTCTTCCTCATCCTCCTCCCCGAAAAGTCGTCGTAATCCGAAGATGTCAAATTTATCCTGCTTCCATAAAGTGTCCAGCAGTCTTCTATGGTGCCACCTTTCCCGTCTCACCCACTGCTGACAACATATATTTATGTACCCATCGATGTGGTAGTTTATCTGCGGCTGTAAGATCAACATTAAAAAATATAATTTTCTTAAAACACACGCACGCACAAAGAAAAAAATACTCACGTGATTTCGCTGAATGCGGATCTGCGCCCGCCGCCCCGCCAAGCGTACCTCGATTTCCGCCAATTCCTGCTCCATCAACTAAACAGAAAAACAAATAAAAAACTCTATATTACACTATTCACTACACTATGTTACACTACCCGTACCATCTCTCTTGGAAAGAAGATATTAATATCCCCCTCATCCTCCTCATCCTCCTCATCCTCCTCATTCTCCTCATCCTCCTCATCCTCCTCATCCACCTCATCCTTTTCATCCACATCCTCCTCATCCTTTTCATCCACCTCATCCTCCTCATCCTCCTCCCCGAAAAGTCGTCGTAATCCGAAGATGTCAAATTTATCCTGCTTCCATAAAGTGTCCAGCAGTCTTCTATGGTGCCACCTTTTCCGTCTCACCCACTGCAGATAACATATATTTATGTACCCATCGATGTGGTAGTTTATCTGCGTCTGTAAGATCAACATTAAAAAATATAATTTTCTTAAAACATACGCACGCACAAAGAAAAAAAATACTTACGTGATTTCGCTGAATGCGGATCTGCGCCCACCGCCCCGCCAAGCGTACCTCGATTTCCGCCAATTCCTGCTCCATCAACTAAACAGAAAAACAAATAAAAAACTATATATTACACTATTCACTATATTATGTTACACTACCCGTACCATCTCTCTTGGAAAGAAGATATTAATATATCCTGCCATGTTTGCGCACTACTGACTGTGCTCTGACTTGAGGCAGAGCTCAATTTATAGGGCACTGAAAAAAGAAGAGAGAGGGTTGTACGTGATTTATCTGTAACATATTATCAAAAACTAGCTGTCATGAAAAAATAATCTTCTACTTACCTTTGCATCCTGCAATCGCGGGTGGATACTCTGAACTGCTATCAAATGAAACGAAGAGAGACGATGCGCGCGATTTATCTGTGGCGTATTATGTTGTGTGAAAATAATCCTCGCGAGAAAAAGACAGCTATCAAGGTTAATAAAACAAGCTTCACTAAAATAGTTAGAAATACTGCAGGCTATGTCTTTCACAAATGATGTGTGCACACAAGACACAGATTACACGGCATAATTAAAATTAAAGGATCTCCACATGACGAACAGAATAGACCGTCCATGAGTATATAAAGACGGGTGTCATGTTTAATATCAGCGTACAACATTGAGAACAGTCCGCTTATTCTCACCATACACGATACACAAAACTTCGTGTGCCCGGAAGTGAAATAAAAGTATATGCAACACATCGTTTTCAAAGGATTCAACGTATTCACTTCAGCTTGGTTTAAAACTCTGACAATTTCTTCCGTATCAGACCTATCGCTGTCATAACACGAATCGTCCGAAAGAATCGCATCATCATCCATTTCTTCCTCTACATTCACTTCAATTTCTTCCTCGTTTGCTTCAACTTCCATTTCATCTCCGTCAAACTGCAATTCTTCGAAATCCATTTTACTTCAATGAAACCGCGGTATTGCACTCACGCGCTAAACTCAATAATAATATCCAGACTCATAATAATATCCAGAGGTCCATAATAGTTGGAAATCGAGAAACTCCCGGTTCGATCGGAGATCGGCGATTCCGAGTTTGCGACGGATCAGATATCGCGGTACGTCGACTCTCCACAAATCCAATCTGCTACAATTTCTCATCCGCGGTTCGCTGATTTTCACGATCCTGAATTTAGAATTGACCACCGATTTGCACAAATTTATGTACTCATCGCTCATGTCACGTTAAAAAGAAAAAATGTTCAATCATAAAATAATAATGAAACCGCGGTGTTGCACTAACGCGAGTAGGTAAGCTAAGGGAGTTCTACCTTAACCTGTGGAATCTGAGAGGGGGTGAAGGGCGGGGGGGAACCGCTGGCAAGGGGGACCGCGGGTCGGGGGGGAACCGCGGGTCGGGGGGGGACCGCGGGAGGGGGGGACCGCGTTTTCCGGCGCCGCGGGGCGAGGGGGTCCGCGTTTTCCGGCGCCGCGGGGCGACCGCGTTTTCGCCGCGCCGCGGAGCGTTCGCGTTTTGCCGCGCCGCGGAGTCCGCGTGCAACGGCCGCGCCGGTCCGCGTGACGTCACACGCTCCCGCTCGCGTTATCTCTCCCTCTCCCCCGTCCCCCGGTCGCGCGCGTCTTCTTGTTCTCGCGGTCCCTCCCGGCCCTTGGCCCCCGTTTGCGCGGTCTCTCCCTCGCGCGGTCTCTTTCCCTCGCGCGTTCTCGCTCGCTCCCGGCCCCCGTTTGCGCGCCCGGCTCCCAGCCCCCGTTCGCGCTCACGATCGCGTTTAATTAAATTTATATTATACATAAAAAATTCGCTTACCACCGCGAGATTTGAACCAAAAACCCCTGGCTCTTGAGTCAGTCACCTTCAGAATACAGGCCAGTCTCTTAATTTACATAATACGTATACACTAAAATACTGCAGGCTATTTACACAGTTAAAAGTTATACAAAAACACACATCGAACACAGATTACACGGTGAAATTAGGTATAATGGGTTCCCGCACGATGAATAAAACAGACCATCCATAAGAATATAGGAGATCGGCGATTCCGATCTCGCGACGGAATAGATATCGCACTACGTCGACTCTCCTCTTATACAATCTGCTACAGGGAACGTTTCTCTTACGAGGATGAACCAATTTATTTGGAGATCGAGAAAATCTTGATGCGATCGGAGATTGGCGATTCCGATCTCGCGACGGAATAGATATCGCACTACGTCGACTCTCCTCTTATACAATCTGCTACAGTTTCTCATCTGCGGTTCGGTGATTTTCACAATCTTGAATTTAGAATTACGTATCGGTTTGCAAAGTTTTGCGTACTCGCTCATATCGGTGGGCTTTGATATACAGCTCTTAAGATGGCGAATCAATTGTTGTATAAACCGCACGATCAAGCACACTAACTGACTCACTTCTAGTCCTCGACTACTGAGCGTACCTTCAAATTCATCCTTCTATGTCCCACTATTGTCACCCCGTTTGTGTATCATACATCTCAGTAGCCGTACATCGGTTATTTGCAAAATTTGCAGTTTTGCACGTGTGCGATGAAGTCACCGCGAGGCACGTATGTTCTTGAAAACGACATCGCGCCATTGACTTTCGATGATTTGATCTGTATAACTGCTATTGAACAGCTATCAAACAGCTATTGAACCGCTATTGAACCGCTATGAAACAGCTATCAAACAGCTCTTGAACAGCTATCAAACAACTAAAACAGCTATCTGTATAACTGCGATCTGTATAAATGCTATTGAACAGCTATCAAACAGCTATTGAACCGCAATGAAACAGCTAAAAACAACTATCAAACAGCTATTAAACAGCTATTGAACCGCTATGAAACAGCTATCAAACAGCTATTTAACCGCTATCAAACAACTAAAACAGCTATCTGTATAACTGCGATCTGTATAACTGCTATGAAACAGCTATCAGACAGCTATTGAACCGCTATGAAACAGCTAAAAACAGCTAAAAACAGCGATCAAACAGCTCTTGAACAGCTATCAAACAACTAAAACAGCTATCTGTATAACTGCGATCTGTATAACTGCTATTGAACCGCTACTTTTAAACAGCTAAAAACAGCTTTTAAACAGCTATCATACAACTAAAAAACAGCTAAAAACAGCTCTTGAACAGCTAAAACTTCTATATTATACTACAAAGTATGTGGAGAAAAGAAATAAAACATTTATATATACATTGTGACGTTGCGGCTCGCCGCACCGTGGCAGCGCCCCGCCGCCGTCACAAGGCGCGGAAATTCGCGCCTAGGGACGGACCAGAGAGGCCACGGCGAGATCTCCAGAGGGCCGAATTTAATCGCGTTTCCGAGATTTGATTCTTTTATTTTATTTTCCGGTATACTATTGTAATGCGTGCGGCACCTCACCCACATCACGGCGGATCCACGAGGGATGACTTACCAGAAAAATCCGGGAGGATCAAGGACCGAGGAGGAATAGCGAGAGCGGGAACGACCGGGATCTCGGGTCGGCGGGAGCAGCGAAGCCGGCAGGCGCGCGACACGTGAACCAGCGGCGAACGAAGCCGTCGACAGCGGGGCCCCAGGCGCCTGGGGCAAACCCGCCTTCAACAATCCGCTTTTGCGGAATACCGGCCCACGGGGTGCCTGGCCAGCGCCCCGGGGGTCGCACCGGAAACACATCGGCAGGGACGAGGTCACGTCCGCTGCCTACAGCGAAATTTTGGAGTCGCCGCACTGCCGAGGGACCGCTGCACGCCCCCGAAGGATCCCACTTGCGACAATCCTGCGCCGGGATACCGCGAGCTCGCAAGCTCGCTCCCGATTGGCCGGCGCGCTCCGATAGAAGGGGGTGCCGAAGCGATTCCGCAATCGAGCGGATCTATCGCGGCACTCTCTGGTCGTCCGTCGGCGTGCTCGAACGCATGGTATAAGGTCCGCGATAACCATCTCCCGGCGAGAAACTGTGAGAAGCGCGCTGAACTTGGTACGAGGTGACGACGAGGATCTCAGAAGAGAGCATCACCCCGGTGAGGTTGCCCGTAATTCGTAGCGTAAATGTCGAGCCACGACGCCGCTCTCCGGTACGCGCTCTCATCGGGAAATTGCGTTTGATATCGCGACATGAGTGATCTCTCGCTAAGCAAGATTAACGTAGCGATCGGTAACGAGAGCGCGGGGCCTCGGGATAGTCGCGTGGCAGCGGGATCGCGAGAATAATTATCGAGCCTCTGGAGATCGGGTTAAGCGTTCGAGACCCTTCGATACCGCGTCTACGTCGCTCTAGCGACCTTTGCGTTCGCGACCGCGTGCGTCCTAGCGCGTAGAATATTCGCGAGGTTCGGGCTGACGAGATATTCATGTGTAATCGTTCTGAAGACATGGTCTGTGCACCGATTTTGCCTGCGTTTCGGGAATCCTCGCGTTAATTATATGTTACGTCTTCGTTTCGTCCCCGGTAGTTTCGTGTTCTCGAGTTAGTTACCGTTTTCGCGATAGGGCGGAGGCAGCGGCTCGCCCTTATTGCGTCCTGCCGAATAATTCTCGCGTTAGAATTTACGAGTCTGGCGACAGAATTCTCGTGCGTTTTCGGGCGTGGTGTTCACGCGCTCCGAGCGTGATACGCCACCGTTTCGCGCTATTTCTCATCTGCTTGCGTATTCGTCGATATCTTGCGTCACCGATTTCGCCGAGATCTTGTAGTGCCAAAAATTTTTCCTTTCCTATGGTGTCGTTCATATTATCGAAAATTGCGTCCTCTATCGCGTTACTTGTGTTACGAATAATTACGTTTCCTACTGCGTCGTTCATATTATCGATCATCGCGTTCCCTACGACATATCTTATATTGCAAAAACTACATTCTCTCAGGCGTTACTTATGTTATCGACAATTGCCTGTTTCATTTGGTTACTTGCGTTACTGAGCATTACGTCCTATGGATCTCGCGTTGATTTGATGATCCTGAGAAGCTCTGTACGATTATTACCTGGTTTACGTTGCCTTTCGCGTGTGTATCGAGTTAAGATATAATTCTTTGTTTTCCGGGTGTTCGCGTCGTTAATGTTTCGCCGTTCCAAATCACGCCCGCGCTACAATATTCCTTGTTTGATCTATGAAAGCCAGCGTGGCCACATGTTATGTTCCACATTAAAAGTTATTCTTTACTGTTAAAAATCGGAGTTTATGATTTCCGCGTCACCCCGCCGGATGCCTTAATGCCCTGTTTCAACCCCGCCTCGTGAGTACCTCGAGCTAGTCATTCTCTCGCACCCCGACCGCTTTCGTTTTGCGTTGGTCGATCGCGATTTCGCGGACGCGATTCTCCGCGTCTGGCGCCCAACTATTTCGTTTCGCGGAAAGTCGGAGGTGCAAGGGAACACGCCGGGAGACCTCCCATCCTTTCCCCCTTTTTGATCCGGCTCGGAAAAAGCCGTGACAACATATATAATTTATTTCAAAAGAATTATCTTTGGTGTCGCGACCACCAGTTAAATATTTTTAATACATTTTGTAATGCGCAATTCTTAACATGTTTTCCGCATCTTACAGTATTGGTAACATCTAGATTATTTAAAGATTCGATATCTTCGTAATCTGCATCCGAAGTCTCAATTTTCAGATTTTTTCTCGCTTTATTCTCAAGCAGATCCACCAGCCATTCTCGTTTCTGGCATCCCTTGACGTACACAAAAGTCGACGTCTCGTCGCCCTCTCCAAGTACAGCCGATGTAATTAGATGTTTCGCCATGCTGTAGGGCATGTTTCCGTCCTCCCATCGTAGTCCATGGTGATTCGCAATCAACCAGAAAGCGCATGATCTGTCGGATTTCGTGAGGAGACTCCATGGCATGGGACATGTAAAAATGTAATGCGCCAAAACGGTCCCGTTTCTCAGAACCGCCACCTCTTTCACGACAAATTTCATCCCGACGGTGAATCCTTGCAGATCGACAAACGTCGGTACGATCATGACGAAATGATGGAGCAATCTGTATCTTATCGCGGTACATCAGTGTATCTTATATCGCAATATCTACTGATATTGCAATTTACATGAGTTTGCGCACTACATTAGACAGCGGGCAGTATTCGATTACACGATCATGCAAGATGAGGCAATAGGCGGTAGTATTTGCAGGTACATTTTCTTTACAATCAAATTCTATTCGCACATCCACGGTGGCGCTCTTGACAGATTCGTTTTGTCGCGAGCAATCGATGACAACAAAAGGTCCTTCCATCAGGAATGTATACAAACTGCAAAGCGTATCGATGGAATCGTATCCGTAATAAGTTTTACGAAAACGCGCATACATATCGAAAAGAACGGCGTATCTATTTTTTGTAAAATCCAGATTTATGTCGTCGTACGGATAAAATTCGGAGTTTAGATAAAGTTTGACATTGGTCAAGTTACAGTCATCGAATACGCTAACATTTTGAGACATGATATTCTTGCGGCCGGTCTGCAGCGCAAAGATAACGTACCGCGGCTTCTCTAGCTGAGTCGCCGTTTTGACGGCCCACGAATGCTTGGTCGTGCTCTGCAACATGGGGTACTCGTACAGATCCCACGAACGAAAACTGACATTAAGATATCGCCCGCTTTCCAAGGCCCGTAGCATGGATAGCTTATTGATCTCGTTTAATGTGACGTGAGGCATTCGCCACTGTATTTTAAACAATTCGATTTCCGGCTCTGTCGCCGGATTTCCTACAATGCAATTGTTATCGCCACGCGCTTGTATCAAAATTAATTCGTGACGAGCGTTAACAACGACGCGTTTGTAATCTTCGCAAAAGCCCAGCAACAACTTGAGCGGTACGCAAAAGTTGAAGTATCCTTCCGGTATGCTCGATGTAACGTCCCAGCCAGCATTCCGCATGAGTTGAGAATCATTATATGATAGCGATACGTAGTTCTTGATGGTACTGGTTATTCCAACGTTTCTGTTGCGATCAATCTCCACGCCGTTGAGCTCGTATCGAATCTCATCGAACATGAACGCCACGCAATTATTCGCAAGCGTTGCCTGAGACTCATCATTCCTTCTCTTTATTACCAATCGTCCTTCAACGTAGAGAAAGCTTTCACACGGCAACGTGTATAAATCCTGCTGTTGTATGGGTATTCTTATCTCATCGTTATGTCCAAACGTTGTGTTGGCGTACGGATTGTACGTGTGTGTCTCAATCTTGACGATGCTGTCGTCAAAGATCGGTTCACCTCCAATGATTAAAATATTAGCCATTTCGTACGACGAAACCCAATGATTTCAAAAATTCAACGTTCGACGCAGTGAGTTTCTTCTTTGGCGATCGGATTGTCTTTTTGTTTCTCGTCTGTCGCACCTGCTCAGCTTCGTTCAGTACAAGCATCTCACGTTATCGCCGTCGTCTTCGTACATGCAGTCTAACGGTGATCTCTTCTCCGCGAAAATCAATCAATCGACCGTTCTGATCCACGACGCGAAGCGTCAAGTCCGAAATGCTCCGTACGATGATCGGAAGGTAAATGACCTGTGCCGGCGTTTCCGATATCTTATATCCTGGAGGCACGCTCGGTGAAAACTCGTGTATCGTATGCACGTACTTGTCGTTGCTGTACGCACCAGCGGTCACGTTACACTCTATGCGGATGATGTTTACGTTGATGATATTTATCGGAACATCCGATTCGTGCCATTGTCGCGACTTTAGCACGCGATTCGCTGAAAATCCCAGCAGCGATCCAATGTTGTTCGGTTTTGTGAAATTTATCCGATAAGCGCACTTGATCTCGCTCTTCATCGTATTGTTGTTGGCTCGAATAATAATCAATGGGTGTGGGTCATCTTCGTTTGTCGAGACATTATTGGGTTGGTCCCATAAAAGAGCGCGTTTCAGATACATGTCTATATCACCCAGTTCGTACGATCCTTCGGGAATGGTAATCTCTTTGTCGTCGTCGCCATAGTAGAATTTATTGTTATTGGGTATTTACATTGGGTATCGTGTGATAGATTTCAAAATCTGTCAGACCGAGCTCGTAATCGCCATCGCTCAAATCCACGGCGGGAAAGTAGCTTACCGCGAGGATGCTGCTCTTGCCGGTGAGCGTAAATGTCAGTGACATGTTTGAATGAATACTGAGATTAAACAGCGTAACGCCGGTCTTTAAATTGATTGTCAATCGACTGTAGAAAACGCAGACACAGTTGTCCGCAATTGCTCTGATCGTATCGCTGATAAGGCGTGCGATTGTACTCTATTACATTGTTCTCTAGATACTGCGCCAATTCTCTCGGTGGTCGAAGATTGCCAAAACTGTCGAAATATATGGCACGATTTTCCCTCTTCGCGTACGCCACCCAGTGAGTACCCGGTCCCTCAGTATTATCCAAATTCACGATACCGCTCTCGTTTCGACGTATATCGCCGATCGGTAACGAGTCGCGCATAAAAATACCTCTAAAATATGGAATGAGCATACGTTTTGCCAATTGTTGCAGTTGCACGTTGGTAGTTACACCCTTGGGAATTTTTAGCGTCTTTTCGACGTTTTTTTTTTCCTCGAGACTCCCCGTCCGCGTTTGTACGGAGCAAGATAAAGTCCGTGACCTTTCATGGCGCGATTGTGACGTTGCATCTTTTCCAGCTGACGCTGCGCGGCTTTGTTATCATTCACGACCTTTGCGACTCCCGCCGCTCCACCAAACAACGAGCCGAGAACCCCTAATAACGGCAGGATCGGTAGGATACCGCCGCGTTTCACTACCGGAAGTATTCGCTTGGTCTTCTTCTTTTTCTTCGTTTTCAAACTCATACCGAGTTTCGTTTTAACCTTCATGGCCGCCCAGACGGCTGTAGCCGCAGCTCTCTCTCCGAGAGTAGAATCGTTCGCGGTGACACGTTTTCGCGCTTCCGCGGCGAGTATATTGTCTGCCACGTGTCGTTCTGCGAGATCGTTGCTACGCGAGTAGGCTATGTCGTGCTCGCGACACGCTGCGTCCAATGGATTAATACCCCGATCACCTCTTGCCAATCGTGTTTCTAAGCGAGTTCCCGGTCCGCAAAATTGATAGCCGGGGATATGTAACTCGATCGGAAGCGCGTTTATCGCGCGATTCAACAGACCTCGGCCTATCTTCGGCGGCATTCGCCGCAGTTTTTTATCAACGGCGGCGGACCGTCGATGTGCGTTTGCTGACACGGCAAATTATAATGTATTAAACAGCGCCGATATTGTTGAACCTCCGAATCTGCCTTGATATGTTCAGGAAGCTTATCCCACAAATAATCTATGTGATTATAAAACTGTTGCAGCAGAATGACCTTTGGTATATACTTTAACTGCTCGGCGGTTAAATCGTAAATATCGCTGTTATCCGACACGAGCAAAAACATTTTAACGACTGAACATCTCAGCTCTACGCGCCTCTATAAATAGGCCAGCTTTCTCGATATTGTTTTTCATTCGTTGTGGAGGGGAGGTAAAATGCGGTTCGTACGACAATCGCGGACGATCAAAGTGACAAACTTTGACGATAGGATGCCGTTAACGAAAGAGGTACGCAAACATGGAGGCATGCTACCGATTTCTATACGCGGTATCATCTGCGGCCCGTCGAATTGCGGCAAGACAAACGTCTTGATAAGCTTGCTGGAAAGTCCGCATGGTGTACGTTTCGAGAACGTGTATGTGTACTCGAAATCGTTGCAACAACCGAAATATCGATATTTGGAGAGTATACTAACACCGATAGAAGAGATTGGCTACTTTACATTCTCGAATAACAGTGACGTCATTTCACCGAGCGAGGCGCTCCCGAATTCTATTTTTATCTTTGATGACGTGGCGTGCAACAAGCAGGATACGATAAGAGAATACTTTGCAATGGGTCGGCACGCGAACGCTGACTCTTTCTATCTTTGTCAGACATATGCAAAGATACCGAAGCATCTTATACGCGACAAAGCGAATTTATTGATTCTGTTTAAACAGGATGGTACCAATCTGAAACACGTGTACAACGATCACGTAAACACAGATATGTCTTACGATGATTTCAGTAAATTGTGTCATACGTGTTGGCAACAAAAGTATGGATTCGTGGTGATAGACAAGGACAGCGCGATTTCGAATGGTCAATACAGAAAAGGATTTAACGACTTTGCGATACCGAAACGTGGTTAGTTGTTGCCGACGCGCCGATTAAACAACGTTATCGCAACATGGACAGCAGCGAGGAGATTAGAGAGCGTGAGAGGATAGCAAATCAAATTGCGAAAACGAGCTATTCGATTCGCAAAAAGTATCACGCCCTGAAAACTGGTAAAGTGGAGGAAGATGTCGCGTTGGAGAGACACTTTAAGCCCATCATCGAGCCTCTAAGGCAGATTGTCGAAAACACCGTTGGCAAAGAATCTGATGTGTCAAAGATTGAGAATGAAACAGCGTGGGAAGACGAAGAGCCGAAGCTCAAACGACAACGACCAAACGCGTCGTTTAACGACTCTGTAATGGCTTCAACTCCGGTTACATTGAAAAGATCGATAAATGTGCCATCTAATTTGAGCGAAATAACCAAAATTTTACAGCCGCGTAAAGCAAAACGATCGAAAGGTCTATTGAATGAACCACCGATAACCTCTGCGCCTTCCGTACAACCCACAGTGTTCGCAAACGAAGATGTTTTTGAAACCACGAATGACTCACTCGTGACGTCCGTTCGACAGCAGTTGCAAACATCTGAGGGTCGAGAAACGTTGCGAGATCAATTGGGTCCATTGAGCCAAAAGTACATCGGGGCAGTTTTGAGCGGCGATGAAGAAAGCGGTATGGACATCGCGTACGGTGTTAAATTCACCAACGATGGAATGATGCTCGGTAATAAACGTTTCGACGTGAACAACAAGGACAACATAATTATCGACGGCATACGATACGCTGGCACACGCGGTCTTTTCGAATTAATCTTTAAGAAATATCCCGATGACGATATCTACACGGAGGACGATATGCAAACATACAAGAACATTCTGTTGATGACTAATGTTCATAAACGCAATTATGATGCTCACGCTCAAATAAAGGGCAACGGGGAATACAAGTACACACATATAATCGGGTCGTTGATTTCGGGTAAAAAAGCTGGAAAAGGTATACCGCGTGCCATGACAGGCAATAAGATCAACCATATAATTGCATCGTCGATATCGGGTAAAAAAGCTGGAAAAAGTATACCGCGTGCCATGACATTAAACGACAACAAGATCGACTATGTTCATTGGGACGATCCCAACGAGCTCGTAGATCGTCTTCGATTGCTCGAAGCTTCACGCCTAGCAGGTCACACCGGTCACGATAACGAAATCCTGTCGATTATCGAGGAACTTCGCGAGGTTGGATTTATTATAAATTAAATGGTGCGACAGCGATCTGTTCAATCAACATCGAAATGCCGATCAACAAGTTTGGTATATCGCTCGGAAGAGGCGGTGCGGAACCGTACTATCAATGGAGCGGATTAATCAGAAATTACGTGCGCGATAACGCCCTTTGCATGGTCGCCACCGACTTTGACGCGAAATCGCGCAAGATTCGACGGATAGCGCCGCCTGTAGATGATGGCGATGCAGCCAATAAACGTTACGTGCAGCAGAGCGTACAAATTTTGAAAGATCAACAGGATGAAATCGAGAGAAAGATGGACACATTTCAGAGTAACGTGCAAATTGCCCTAAACGAACTTCAAAAGATGATTCAAGATGTAATTGCGAATCATCGCGAATAGATAAGAACGTACATCTGAGATC